>JADRCC010379447.1:0-11548 GCA_019843855.1 Hylomyscus alleni
TGTTTTGCATATATATATATATATATATATATATATATATATATATATACACAAAACAAAACAAAAAAACATGACCAATAATGGGTTATCCTTTTGCGTGTGTGTATGAGATATTGGCCAATCAGGTACCAAATTCTTCCCCGCCGATCAGGTACCAGATTCCTCCTCGCCAAATATCGCGAGATATTGTCATTGCTCTTGGTTACTCTCCAAAACTTGATGATAATACCCTGCTCCATAAGACATCACATTCTTGCATTAATCAAGCTGATATTGACTAGAAAAGTAGGGGTTAGGGGATGCTGCAATGTACAAATGATAAAGTAAACTAATGATAAAGTAAAGTTCAAAAACTGAGGACATACTCTTTGAGACATTTTTACAAATATTTATAATTATATACTAAGTATTTTTATGAATTGTTGCAGTAAATCTCCCCAAGTAAGCCCAGGCAATGAAAACACAACTCAGTTAATGTGAATTCAAGCTGTGTGCCTAGATTGGGCAGATCTACCTCTACACTACCATCTTCCGCATCTATGAGACCCCTCATAACTTGTGGTTTATCCCAGCTACATGCCTCTGCTCTGCCTTCCTCCCACCTCCTCCTCCGATGTCCTCTCTCTCTCCTTCTCTCCCACAACCTCCAGCTCCACCTTCCCCTCCTTCTACATCCAATCTCAGTTTCTTCCCTTTATTTTCTCAATTAAGGTGGGAAGAATGTTTACAGGAAATCACCAGAGTTCGGACTCATTCCTTGTTCACAACCCCTCCCAGGAGAATGGAATTAACAGCAGATATAATTAGCCCCAGGGCTATCTGCAACAATGAATGACTTCATAAAATAAATAAACTTTTATATGGAAACACGATAACAACTTACAATGCTATGACTATAGTTTTGATTTTTTTATCATTTTACATCATATTATAAACTATTCTATTAAGCTAGGGTATATTTGCTTATGTTTTTATCCACATATGTAACTCTCCTTTTCTCAGTTTTTTCATTTACGTATTCTTCAAACACCTCTTCAGACTATGAAGAGTCCCTTTGAAGCCAGGGGTAAAGTAGATGCTGAAGAAACCAGAAAAACCTGGACCTACAGAGGGAACTTTCTGCTGGAAAGAACTCTTAGACACAAAAAAATTTATTATTTAATTGGTTTATAAAATTATATACAATATTACAGCATAGCATGCCTTTTTGTGATATGCTTAAGTGACACTGTAAAGTCTCTGCTCCCTTAAAGCTCATTACCATCAACACTACTGATACATTTCTACAGACTCTGGAAGAATTCAAGAGCTAAAACTACAGAAAAAAGAAACAAAAAAATTCAAAACTCTGGCATTATCAAGTTTCCTTACACAGGACTATGCCACTTGATAATCTTACAACTTACGAAGAGTTTATAAAACAATATCCATGTCTCCTTGTGAGGATTAAAACTACTGAACTTGTGCTTCAGAGAGTGGTACTGCAACACGGGGTCTCACTATGTAACCTATGTTGGGCTTAAATGTCAACGCCCCTGCTTCCAATTCCTCATGGCTAGAATCCCAGGAATGGCTTACCATGTGGGGCAAATCTGCCACCTTAAGGTGCTCACCATTTCTTCTGCCCTCAGTAAAACCAATTGTTTACATTTTCTCTCTGGGTAAGTTCTTTGGAAGCTTGGTCCATTGTTCTGTCAACATAATAGATATTTACTATAAAGTTGCTAGCAAGCCTCACCTAAGTGCTTCTCAATCTACTCCTACCAATTTATTACACGAATTTACTAAAAAATGTCCTTCTGCCTCATACAATACAATAAAATGACTGTCATTGTGGGATCAAGCACTCCAGTGTCTAAGGTTTCAGGGTTTCTTGTCAGATACACAGACACTTTTATTACTGTAATACATTGTTTAAAGTGAACAGTAAGTTCCTAGACTATTTAAAGCTTTATCAATCTTTTCAAAGATTTCATGAGTGGTCGAGTACCACCACTCAGAGCAACCAAGCTAGCACCAAACCAATATAATTCTTCACATGAGAGACTTGAAAATTATTCTAGAAAAAATAAATCTGAATACAACTTAAATACATTCATTTAATCATTTAAACATAGCAACATTCCAAATAAGTTGTCACAAACATTACATTTCTTATTTACTGTTGAATAATTATATAAATTAGCTGTTCTCAAAGACCACTGTAATGCCCTGACTTTGAAAGAGAAAGATGGAGATTGCCCATGAAGTCTGCAACACTTTTCTAATCCCATAGGAAACAAGGGGTTCCAATTAAAAGCTTTCTCCAGGATATCTCAACAAGTGTGAATCATCCTATTCCTTAGCCACCAGAATCACTGTCAAGACAACCAAGAAGAGACTAACTGTAAAAGATTATTTGAATAAAAAGTAAATAATCCATGATGCTTACTATAATACTATCTTACTTATATGTATAGTTTATTTTCACTTCTTATATTCATATAATACAATCAAGTTTTTACAGGTTAGAATATTTCTAACTCAGGAGTCCAAATATTCAGCTGTTCTCCAAAATGTACAAGTTTGAGTCAACATAATAACTTCTACAAATGAATGACAACTGGCTTACAAATATATGCAGTACACATTTTTCTCATTTAGCAGGAAGGATATTTTGTGTTTTACATAGCTACTTTAAAATGGCGGTAACTTCCCTATGTTTAAAATCCAGCAGACACTTAGTTAAACTGTGGAGGGTATTCACTAATCACTTAGGCTTATGAACAGTTTCAATATATTCAAAATATTTTGACTTAAAAAAAGAAAGCAGTTCAAATTCTTTAATTATAAAGAGTATCTGAAACTCAATTTGAAAGTAATTGGGTAGATGACTGAGTTCAGAGTCAAATCTAAACAAATAATGTCAATGGCTTATTCTCTGATGGGTTATCAAAAATAATAGGGAAGAGTAGATTATCCAGCTCTGACATTTGTTTGGAATGTTTTTATTAAATCACAGGTCTTACTACATAGCAGAGACTCACCTCAGATTTGCAATCCTCCTGTATCAGTTTCTAAGTGCTACTATTATAGGCATGCACTGCCATACACAGCTCTCAGTGACTGACAAATACAGCTCAAGAGCAAATGAACAGGGAAGCCATTAGTTTTATACCAGGATGTGCTGTTTGAAAGAGACGCCCCACTTAATTCATGCATTTGAATACTTTAGAATACTAGTCTCCAGTTAGTGGCTGTCTTGGTAGTCTTAGAAGATGTGACCTTGCTGGAGAAAGTATGTTACTAACAGTGGGCTTTGAGAGTTAAAAAAAAAAATGGCACCATTTAAGTTGGCTATCTGATTTCTTGCTTCTAGTTTGGAATAAGAGCTCTCGGGTGTCCCTCTCATCACACCAGATGCATGCTGCCTGCCTCCATATTTCCCTACCATGATGAAAGCGATTTATTTGTTTCTCAGAAACCTTAAGTCCAAAATACAACCCTTCCTTCTACAAGTTGTTTAGTTAAGGTGAATATGAAAGTAATTAATAAAAAAGGCTTTCCGCATAACATGTTAAACTATAAATTGAGTCTTATCATCTATTGAGTCTAGAATTACCAGTATCTACATTATAATAATAAAGAACTATACTTGTACAGGCTACATCTGGATTCTTTGTTCACTATGACATCTTAGAGGAACTAGGCTTAAATGATTTTATTTCAACTGGCAACAATTCAGATCACAGTCTTATACAGAAGAACACCGTGAAATCCAGCAAGATCATCACATTCCTAAAACCCCATTTATTTCTAGCTTATCATCTGCACTGGGAAAGGTAAGATTTATAATGAGCAGATATCCCTCCCTATTTCTCTACAGAAATTAGGAATATAAATTTTACACAAAACTTCCTAAAATATATAAGGAATATATAAGATATATAATATATACATCTTTTAAACATTTTTAAACATCCAGTGACCTAACAATAGTCTCTAACTTCTTCCCAGCTATAAGTTTGCAATCTTGCCTTAAAACTGCAATTGATTCACAAAGGTCACATGTGTATCAATGACAGAAAAGAGCATGGTAACTTCACTAAATGTTATCCTATTTATACATATCACAACTCACACATTAATATTTGATTTTTCAGTAATAAATCACAATAACTCATCCTTAAACTAGTCTTTCTTTTAAGAAAAATTCTAATATGTTACTGGTAAACAATTTACTCTGTATTTAGAGTAGAAAAGAGACTATTTCTCATCTTACTTGGATTTAGACTGAACAAGTAAAGAAAATTTTTTAAAAAAATTATGGGCCAGTCTAGTGGCACAGGCTCCTTCGTGTCTGACTGGACCGGCACCCTGAGCAGACCTTGGGCACAAACTCTGCAGCTAATCCCACAACACCCAAAGGAAGCTTCAAACCCAGGTGCTCTAAGATGCCCAGGAAAGTAGCATCAGAGGTGAGGGGGACACAACATCTGTCACAACACCAGGAGTAAATGGGACCAGAGGGACCCAGGCATGCAGGAATTCTGCCAGTCCAGTGGCACGGGTTACTTCCAGTCTGTCTGGGCCAGTGTCCTGAGCAGACCTTGTTGGAAACTCCACAGCGAGTCCCATAATATCCAGATGAAGCTCTATTCACAGGCGCTCTAATAGGCCCAGGATTACAGGATCCCAGGATCCCAGAATCCCAGAATCACATAGACAGCTGGACTCTGAGGAGTTCCTGACACAACTAGGATCACAGGAAGTACATGACACAGTCAGATATAGCCAGGGCAGGTAGCACTAGAGACAACCAGATAGCTGGAGGCAAGTGTAAGAACACAAGCAACAGAAACCAAGGTTACTTGGCATCATCAGAACCCAATTCTCCCACCATAGTAAGTCCTAAACACACAATCACACCAGAAAAGCAAGATTCAGATCTAAAATCACTTCTCATGATGTTGATAGACGACTTTAAGAAGAACATAAATAACTCCCTTAAAAAAATACAGGAAAACACAAGTAAATAGCTAGAAGCTCTTAAACAGAAAAGTCCTTTAAAGAACTAAAGGAAAATACAAACAGGTGAACAAAACTACCCAAGATCTAAAACTGGAAATAGAAACAATAAAGAAATCACAAAGGGAAACAACATTTGAGTTAGACAACCTAGCGAAGAGATCAGAAGTCATAGATGCAAGCATCACCAACAGAATACAGGAAATAGAAGAGAGAATCTCGGAAGCAGAAGATACCATAGAAAACATTGACACAACAGTCAAAGAAAGAAAATGCAAAAAGCAAAAAGCTCCTAACTCAAAACATCCAGAAAATCCAGGATGCAATGAGAAGACCAAACCTAAGAATAATAGGTATAGAAGAAAGTGAAGACTCCCAAGGTAATGGGCCAGTAAATATCTTCAACAAAATTACAGAAGAAAACTTCCCTAACCTAAAGAAAGAGATGCTCATGAACATACAAGAAGCCTATAGAACTCCAAATAGACTGAACCAGAAAAAAAATCCTCCCATCACATAATAATCAAAACACTAAATGCACTAAACAAAGAAAGAATTTTAAAAGCAGTAAGGGAAAAAAGGCAAGTAACATATAAAGGCAGGCCTATCAGAATTACACCATTCTTCTCACTAGAAACTATAAAAGCTAGAAGATCCTGGGCAGATGTCATACAGACACTAAGACAACACAAATGCCAGCCCAGGCTACTATACCCAGCAAAACTCTCAATTACCATAGACAGAGAAAACAAGATATTCCATGACAAAAAGAAAATTTATACAATATCTCTCTACAAATCCAGCCCTTTCTACAAATTAGCCCAAAGGATAATACATGATAAACATGAACATAAGAAGCAAAACTACACCCTAGAAGCAAGGAAGTAATCTTTCAACAAACCCACACAAGCCTAATTCCATCTCTTACAACAAAAACAACAGGAAGTAACAATTACTTTTCGTTAATATCTATTAATATGAAAATTAATATTACCAATATATCCTAATCAATTGAAATTCAAAAATATGAGGAATTAGAAATTTGTTGGCTGTCATCCAGTGGTCTCTCTAATTTGGTAAGTGGAGAAATAGGTCCAATATTGTACAATCCATATACACTTTCTGCTTGTTTGAACGTGACAGTGTCTTGCTGTTTACCACATAATGGTCTTGAAATCATGCTTCTCCTATCTCAGCCTCTCTATTAGCAGGGTTGTTTATTTGATGTTTTTACACTATACTATGGTTTTCAGAACAGTTTACTTATTTCTAAATTATTTATACAGCCAAAAGAAACATAGACAATTAACTTGGGAGGTGGCTTCTAAGAGACTGAATGCTTTGCTTAATGTTTGTAACTATTTTATCAAGTTTGAAGAAGAGGACTTTATAAGTTACTCTTTCTCTGAGATGAATGCTTTGCAAAATCATCACAGCCAATGAACCAGATTCTTACCCTCACCTAATGTCTGTGCCACCCTCCAAGCAGAACCATTGTTCATTGAAACAGTTGATGAATGACTTCATGGATAGACCATCTTAATACACACACCATTTCTTAAATGAATGTAACCTGTTCTCTGTGGGCTGAGAATGAAGACAATCACTCAAGTCAAATAGCTTTGACCATAGCAGGAAGTTTGTATCCAAAAATCGTGTCTACAATTCATTCCTTGGCACCACAGAACTGTCAACTCTTAGCTTAGCTACGATGGAGATAAAATACTCTGGTGAAGTGAGGGTCATTGAAGTACAGCCTTATTACAATGAATTCTAATGTCTAAAAATTGTTTTTATTTTGGGTTTGTACCACAGTAAGAGCCAAGATTTTAAACTCTACTAAAAACAAAACAAACAAACAAAAAGTCTTTATTTATTTTCATTTAAAAAAACTAATAGTGATACATTATTTTAAAATATCATTGTTATTATGTTTGGAGTTATTTAAAATTTATATTTATATGTATTTTCAGTATTGCTGTAGACAAGCATCTACATAAGGCTATTCTCTTGATTATTGTTTTATATCAAACAACTTTTATAATGCTCATTTTTACTGTTATAATATTTTATAAATTTTAAAGAATATGATAAAAAAATGAAAGGTATGCCAGGTATTGAAGGGGGGGTCTCTGAGAGGAGTTGGGGGACAAAAGGGAAAATCAGAATGTGATATAATTCTATTTACTTAAAATATGTTTTTAAATGTTAACAGATTCAGATAAATTGAAATTATGTCTCTTTTCTCATAGTGCAATCAAACTTAAATCAATAAAAAAATTGAAAAAAATCATGAAAAGTTGCTTTGTTTTTATTTTTTGAGATTTCAAGCGTGATAAAGCAGGACAGAGGCACAATCTACTTTGTAGTCACGTTTTGATTACAATTACTCACCTAAGAATGCACAAACAAATTCTGCCTCCAGATGTGAGCCTGCAGAACCCAAATCGCTGCTTACTTTCCATGTCTGTCAGGACGAAGGTAAAGTGCTGTCCAACTTGATTCTGAGACACCCTAAGGCATAACATATCATAGTATTATATCTGTGCTGATTTTCTTGATGATAAAAAGACAAGACTTATTTAGCACTGGCTTCACCTTTCTAATACTGGGTTATAGAAGCTGGAATGATGTTCTGTAACTAGAAGGGTCATGATTCTATACACCAACTCAAGAGGCAAGCATAACAATAGTTCTAATAGCTCAAGGGGATAGCACATCAACACAAATGCCCCACGTGGAAGTCAATTCATCCTAATTTTCAGAAGAGTGAGTTACCATAAAATGTATCAGGAGGTTGTAGCCATGGTTCCTCACTCTGGGGAAGAATCAGAGACTCGGTCTCTGTACTCACCAGTAGCCCTTCTCTTGTCTTCAAGTATTCAAGTTTAGACTGCCAGGATTGCAAATCATGTTGCCTCATCCCATAAAGGGGACCACCATCATACTGAATTGCTTCTTCTGTTGACATTCTCACCCAATCAGTGTACACTGTATCAAGCACTACTGGTTTTTTCTTAGCATTAGATGCAACTATCAATAAGCTGCATCATCCAACTCCAACTAAATGAATACAATTCCTACTAAAGAAGCTTACAAGTGGTCAGTCTATAATGAGCTTTATCTGATTTTAAAATGCATAAAATACAACCAAATTGCATGCTGCACTTCTGCATAAGGGATGATATAGAACTAAACACAATATTTACCTCTGCTTAAAATGCATCAACATACTTCCACATAGTGGTTTATAAAACCACAATAGGACTTTATGTTCTTTGCCCCCAAATAAAATACTGATGACATAAAGTTTGATTTTAAAAGAGTCATACAGATTTTGAAATCAAATAAGTTACTACCAGTATTCTCAAACTATAAATTATTTTGTCACAAAACAACAGTTATTAAATAAGTATACATGTAAGGGCCAGGACAAGTACATATCTAGTTATATACATGCCAAATAAATCCCCCAGGGATTAATATGTCCTCTAATGTTCAAGATTTATAATATACTCTTGCAGTCTTTCTTCCTCTATTTTATTCTCACTATTGATTTAATACTATAATTTTGAAATTAGACTAATTCTCCAGAAGGAAGGTAAGTAAATAACTTTTCATCAGCCATATTTATTAGTATCAACTAACCCACTATCAGATCTCCTTACAATCTATATACTAAAAATTCAGTCTTACTAATATTTGGCAAAATGTCTTCATAAATTGATTTTTAAAAACTTTTTACAGTACATTCTTAAAACAAAACTGACAGTACTGGTCAGTCACATGAAAAACAATAAATGTCATTATTTCCACAGAGATATCTATTATGCTAACTTCCAACTGCATAGAAGTTCAGGTAGTATTGGCAGTAAAATATAACCACAATGAAATTGTTAAATCTACTACAGAAGTTTCCCACAGCCGTGTTTAGTAGCACACTGTTGTGTGCCGCTGTTCTTAGAAACAACTGACAAGTTCACAGCACTGCACAGATGCTCTTCCACTAGGAGAGTCTGGAGCAAGCAGTAAAACCCTAGCTTTAAAAGACCTTCTGAAGGTCACAGTCAAAGACCAAGGACATATTTTTCTCTACTAATACTTACAATCTATACCTGAAATATAAGGAGAAGAAACATAACCTGTGGCCAAGGTTACTTTAAGAACATCTCTCTGGCCATGGTGGAGCAAGCGAAGGACAGAACAATTTGAAAGGCTCTTTCACGGTAAGCATCATCTAACTCTAAACCTCACGCCAGCCATATTTGCACAGAAGAAAAACAAAGATATATGCCAGTTTCCTAAAATGTGTATCTAATCATTTTAAAATGTGTGCTAACAAGGAATAGCATTATCATAATCAGTAACTTATACTATACCTTTCCACATCGAAGGGAAAACAGAACTTGGGCACGCTCTGTAGAACTTCCTAAAAATGCAAA
The DNA here is from genome assembly GCA_019843855.1 of Hylomyscus alleni. Taxonomy (NCBI): domain Eukaryota; kingdom Metazoa; phylum Chordata; class Mammalia; order Rodentia; family Muridae; genus Hylomyscus; species Hylomyscus alleni. The sequence continues at coordinate 9,450 of JADRCC010379447.1, forward strand.
TTCAAATTAAAGAGGATGCTTTAGAATGTTTTTTAAACATGCATTTAAAACTTTTTTGAGACATTTTCAAGGGGTGGGTGAAGTATTTTTAAGACAAAAGCACAGGTTCTCAGACTGAAATAATTGATTATTAAAAAGGAATTAAATGTGTGCTTTGGCAGATTGCACTGACAATGCCCGGAAGCCCCAGGAGGGAAAGGCCTGGCCTGAAGGGTATTAACACCCTCCGCATCCCCGCTGGGATCCCCTTCAACAAGGCCATATGGATCTCACAAGGAGCACTGCACCATATGGGCAAGCTGCAAGTAGTACCACAGGCTAGCCACAGGGACTTTTCACACAGATTCTGGCTCAGAAATATAAATGTTGTTTCAATTAAAATGCAGGCAGAGAAAAGGGAATGGGGGTGGCAGCAGAGTGAATGACTAAGAGGCCTGACAACTCTGTATGTCCTGTAACACAAGTGCTAAAAATTTCAAAGCTCCTGTATAGATTCTAAAGTACACATTTATATCTTAAAACACTTGTTACTAAATTTATTTCAAATAGCCCTCTTAAATGTGTAACTTAAAACAAATGTGTAACTTAAAAACAAATAATAATATAGCTAAATATTAAGTATTTAAATATAAAAATCAATGTTTTATTAAAAAGATAATAATCTCATTAAAAATTTAGAGAGAATATTTATTAAAAATTACAACAAAATGCAAACAACAGTCAGATAGTTGGAAAAATAAGGGAAGATGTGTTTTGATGTATCTAAGCAACACATTAAAATGTAACTGTGAATCTTAAATTCTACCTATAGTTACAGACATCATACAAATTAAAGGCAGGGCTTAGAACCTGAAGACAATTTCTATTAAGATGCAATGGAGCAAATATCTTAGCAAAGCTGTCACTTCTGCAAATGTCTTTTACCAATAAAAGTAACACCCAGTAAAATGTGACAGATCCAAACACATAAACCTATGGAGTCATAGTCTTGAATATTTCCAAGTATTATTTCTTAACTTGAAGCACTCTTAACTTGAAGTAGGGTGTGTGTGTGTGTGTGTGTGTGTGTGTGTGTGTGTGTGTGTGTATTGCAATTATCAGTTAAAAAAAAAATACTGTAGCAATACCTAGGAAAGCTTCAAGAGAACTCACTCACAGACCAGTAAGAAGGAGGAAAGAGGCCTTCAAGCCTTCGGGCAAGAGTGCAGGCTTGCTTTATGAATGTGTACCATTAAAAGTTTGAGCACAGGCCCATGTTTAGAGAAAGTTATTTTACTCTTCATAATATTTTGCTAAATGTAATTGAAGAAATCACTAGACATTAAATAAATTACTAAAAAACACCTTATTACAAGTGAGGGCAGTTGTTTTCATTTGACTGTTGCTTAATTGTTATCTTGTGTCTCATAATGTAAAGTCATTTACCATATTTACTACACCTATAAGTAATGGTCAGATAGACTCCTACAAAATTAAGCACATAATTCAGAACGAATAAAGAATACCCAAAGTCAATCTCTGACTCTAAATATATGTATATTAGCTGTATATTTCACGTCAATTTTAATGCTCAAATTAAAGAGGAAGCCTCTCTGCTCAGTTGCTTAATCTTTCACAAACACCCCCTCTTTTCCATAAGCAACATGCATGCGACACACTTCTGCAAAACAGCCGCAGCTCGCTTCCCAACTGGCAGGAGCATCCCTCAGGGGACAAGTCTTTAAACTCTTCACTCTTTAAAATTCAACCAGCCAGCAGGTCTATAGAGGAGTGTATAAACAGTATAGAAAAATCCTCCTCTCAGCTCTGTCAGTGACAGAGCAGTTATGCTGCTGACAGTATAAGCAGGGGACACACAGATCAATAGCTGAAGTCCTACCACTCCTAAGACTGAATTTCTTCCTTAATTACAGGTGCAATATAAACTAAAATTATAAAGGGAGGGTTGAATTGAAGAGAGGAAAATGGATTCAGATTCAACTTTTGTTCCTTGAGTCATTTTAATGATAGTGATAATTGAAAATTATACTTCTATATATATTAAAAACAACTGAGGTTTTCTAGTCTCATTCTCTTTATTATAAACACACACACACACA
>JADRCC010379464.1:0-10165 GCA_019843855.1 Hylomyscus alleni
TCCTGCTTTGGGGCTGTGATGTCGCAGTCTATCATGGTAGAAGTGCTCAGTGGAAAGCTGCTCACTTCCTGGCAACCAGGAAGTGGAGGGGCAGGGCTAGAGATTGGATAGGCAGAGGCCCCACTCTCTCCTTCAAAGACATGCTCCCAGACGCCTAGTATCCTGTCAATAAGCTCTAAATAAGCCTTTAGCAGATGGGCTTTGGAGGATGCTCCAGGTCTAAGCAGCATGCTACAACATGGATATGCCCTACGTACATGCTAGCAATGAAAAAAGCCCGTCACAGACCACACACAATATGATCCCATTTATACAAACCGTCTAGAAAGGCAAATCCACAGAAATAGAAGGTACTTCAATAGTTACCAGGAACCTGGGAGAATCGGGATTGACAATCAGGATGGTGGCTGACTGGTTGGCTTTTTGTTTGTCTGAGACAGGGTCTCATATAGCCCTGGCTAGCCTTGAACCCCTGATCCTCCTGCTTATACCTCCTCTCTACTGGGATACCAGCTAGTTTGCTTGCCTTTTGGTCCACAACTATCAGTGATTACCAAAAAGCTTCTTTTGGGTGTTGAAGGTTTTGACTTTGTTTTGATGGTAGGTGTGTATCTCTATGAACCAGTTAGGAACCACTGATATTGGGTGATTGATTGTGTGATTGTGTGACACGTGGATGGCTCAATAAAGCTGCTGTAAAAACCCTATGGGGCCTGCAGCCCTGAGCATAGCTGCTGATGCAATAGGTGTGCAAAGTATGGCTCTAGTCTAGTATATGGCTGGTACCTGCTTCTCTTCCCAGGTTGGGCTTTCCAGCCCTGCAGAGTCAATGGGAGTGGAATGTCCAGAAGCCTGACCCAGGCGCTCATAAGTTCTGACTTGGTCTCAGCTCTGGAAAGGCGTAGGAGAGCATTCAAAGCTCTTCAGGTGCTATTAATACACGTGCAGGGGAGAGAGCCCCAGTCTGTCCTTCCAGAGTCATTTGGGAGCTAAGACCTATGTCAGGCGCTGCTGACATAAGTCTGGTCAAGCAAAGGCTCTCTTCTCAGGAGACTCTGCATAGTTATGGAGACAAACAAGCCAGTGAATCTTTCCTCCTTAGATCTGTCCCACACAGAAGCCTTTGCATTTCGTATGCACCAAGCAAATGATGTGCCTGCGAGGCTTCCTGGAAGAGTTTTTGAAGCGTTCAAAGAAGCCAGGCCAGAGCATCACTAATAGTAGAAGTATCTGGGCTGAAGCTGCAAAGAACAAAGGGTTAGGGAGATACAGGGGAGAAGCTGGCTGTGTCTTAGCAATGGCCAGGATGGGAAGGAAGGATGTGGAGACCCCACAGTACTCTGGATGGACTTGCTGGGAGATTGTGTACTGGGCCAAACCCCCTCCTAGAAGCCAATACACATCTGGGCATAGCAGGGCTTTGCTGTGGCAGGGATGGGGGCAGTCATAAGAGGCCAAGTGGCCACCTCTTAAGAAAGCATCCTCATCCTACTCTCTGGTGCCCAAGACACTTGCTGCTTCTCAGCTCTGCCAAACGCCCTCAGTAAACAGTTGGTACCAGGCATTCTTGGGAAGCCATGTTTATTCCCACTGAAGACCCCTACATCTGCTACTGTCTTGCTGTGGTAGCTTTCCCCCTGCATCCTCTGCTTTCGGCACCTTCCTATGTCAGGATCTCTTAGGTCATCCTAGTTTGCATCCTCCCTGCCACGTTATTTTAGGGAACTTGCTAGTTTGCCTATGCTGTGTAGTCCATGAGGCATGTAGAAGAAGTCTTCTCCTGAGTGATCCTCAGCAGGCATCTGTGAATTAGGAATGGCTAGCCAAAAGGATCTGGGACATACAGGCTGGGCATCTCCTCTGAGATATCCTAGCTGGGGATTATATTAGACATCTATTGGATGGAACTCGGGTTCTTCTGATTGTCTGGTCTTGATCCCATGGAAGTTTTCAGTTGAATACAATGAGCTCCCCCAATTCAGGCACAGAGGGTGGGCATGGCTGAGGGGGACTCTGGATTCTTGGTGCTGCTCTAAGCTTCAGGAGCCATGACCCAGGGCTACCAAAGACTTGAGCTGTCCTAACCCTGCCAACCAAAGGTACTGTGCCTTCCTTGCCACTCCAGAGGCTCCCCGGCTTCAGGATCCAGGCCACCCCCCAACCCCCACGGATCTGCAGAAGTGAATGGGCCTGCAAGTTCCCTTGAAACAGTGTCATGCTAAAAGACTTAGAGTCTCTTATTGCAGAGGCGAAAGAGCTTTCAATATTTTTGATTTAAGTCCCAGGTCTTTCACCAGCTGACTCGGTCACTCTGAGGCTGCTTAGCCTCTCTGAACCTGGTTCTTTCACCACAAAATCTGGGACTGGTAAGAGAACCCACCTCTGGGTTATGGGAGCTAAATGAGGTAGTGAACAGTCCTGCTGGTCTGTCAGGGTGGAGAAGAGGATGCGGGGACCTAGTACAGTCTCCTGCTTCCTCCAGGATTGTCTTCAGCAGAAATTTACAGCTACCTCGGGGACCCAGAGAGTGAAGCTGCATCTCCCTCATCAGCCCTAAGTCAGATTCAGAGCTTATAGGAGTAGAGCGGGCATCCTGGAAGCAATTCAATGTTCTGAACTGAAATATGCTATGATTATAAACACTGGACAGAAGACAATTATGATGGAAAACCAGCACATAAGACCTTGATGTCGAATGCTGATAATAGATTAAATAAAATGCATTATTCCATTTAGGAGAATCTTTTTTTTCCTTCAGTGCTAGGGAGCAAACCCAGGGCCTTATGCATGCTGGAAGGTGTCCTCTACCTCTGACTCATATCCCCATGCCTTTTTGATGTGATCACTAGAACATGTTGGCCATGTGACTTATAACATATTTCTACTGGATGACACAGGTCAAGATCCTTGCTACCCAGTTGTAGTCCCAAAGCCAACGTCCCAGGCTGTTTTCCATGGCTATAATGGAATATCAGAGAGTAGTAGGTAGCTTCTAAAGAATACAGAATAATCCAGCAGAGCTCTGGAAATCCTAAATGCGTGGTACCCATATCTAGAAAGACCTTGAACCATGTCACAGCATGACAGAGGGTGTCACATGGGAGACAGAACAGTACGGGAGCTCGGATCTTTCCTCCTCTTCTTATAAACCCACTGATGCCACCTTCAGGGCTGGCCTCAAGTCTTCATCTATCCCTAATCACCTTCCACAGGCCTTACTTCCAGTTCTCCATTTGCTTTGGGGACTAAGTTTCCAGCACCCAAACTTTTGGGACACATATTCCAGCCACAGCACTCAGCTCCAGGGTACCTGTGGAGGCCCTGCCCAGACCTATCATGGAGTCAGGGCATTTCCACTCCCCAGGTGGTTTATGGGCATGTGAAGTCTGAGGAGCCCTTCAGGGTCCCGGGCTTTGGGTTGATGGGGCTTGGGTGGGGAGTACAGCCTCAGACAGAGAGTGGGAGCCCATGCTTGTAGACACACTTGATGTGTGGTGGCCTCCAAGGCCACCATTTGGCAGAAAGTAGGCCTACTCTCAGAGAGAATAGAATCAAGACAGTGGGCAGTTGTGCCCCATGTCACTGGATACCAGTAACTCCAGGCAGGCTGGGGAATCTTATCCTGGAGGACAACTAAAAAATCGAAACATGCACTTAAAATCCCAGACTTAACCCCCTACCCCTCCCATTCCACTTTCTCTTGCTTTCTGAAAACTTGGCCAACAACACCCAGGGCCACTAAATATAGACATGGTGAGGGAATAAATCAGCGAAGTGCCACATGTTGCCCAGGGCCCGTTTCACGGTTGGGCTGCAAACCATTGAGAACTGGAGCTGTAATTAAAATGCTCCTGGCCTCCCAACTGGGAACCTTTCCAGGGGAGCAGCGGGGGGGGGGGGTTCTCTAGGCAAACCAGCCCAGATTCAGTGGTCTCCACTGACTTCCGGGACCGCCAGACACAACTGCCCTCGAAAGCCTTCAGGCCCATGAGGCACTGCTCGTCTCCCAGGTGTGTCTATGCCAAGGAGACCCCTCTCAGGCGTCCCCCAGTGCACCCCTGCTCCCAACACTCCTACTGTGACCTGTCACCTCTTTCCTCACTGGTCAGTTGGTGGGGCCATACTGGCCTCTGGGCTATTGAAGGCTCTGACTCACCTTCTGCTCACACCTCACCCTCTCAGAAAGGTCTCTTCCACCTACCCCCAGTTGCAGCGTCTCTACCCTCTCTCTCTGCTTTAGTTCTCTGCCCTAGCATTCATTACTCATTGACAATGGGTCTCTCTCCATCTGACTGTTTGTTGTCTGACTTCCCCCTGGAATGCCAGCTCTATAAAGGCAAGTGCCACGCCTAATCCCAGAGCCTAACACAGTACCGGACACACAAATAGGTGCTTACTGGTATTTGTTGAGTGAATGAATGTGTGGATTTGCAACCCTTTCTTTCAGCTGGTCGGGTGATCTCACTGGGAAAGTGTCCAACTTCCTAGCAATGAGCTCAGCTTTTTACTCATTCATTCAGTCAACTAACTATCCTTCCAAACGACTCTCCATCCACCCACCCATCCATGCATCCAGCCATCCTTTCTTGTCCATATTTCAAATATATATATATATGCAACCACATACCTATACATCTATCCATTTGCCCTCATACTTATTCATCCATCTACCAACTTTCCCACTCATTTATTCACATTTTTCTCCATCTATCCATCCATCCGTCCATTTATCCATCCACATATCCATCTATCCTTTCCAAATCCTTTTCTATCTATATAGTAAAATATCCCTATATCTCTCCCTTCACCTACCTTTCTATCCATCCCCTCATTATCTATCCAACCATTCTTCTATCCACCCATCCTAACCATGCACATATCTATTCATCTTTCCATCCTCCCGTTCACCCATACAACCATCTACCCACACTCCTAGGCAGCTACACTCGCCATCTGTTCATTTCAACCAGTCCCCAAGCAAAGACCTCCTCTTCAGGGTTCCCACAATGCCCTGTGCTCCTCTGTATCAGATTCAGTTTCTGCTGTCAGTTGCTCTCTGCGTAATAATTCACCTCCCCCCTATAACGTCACAGTGAGCAGCCCTCAAAACCAGCAGCCATATTTCATCTCAGGTCCAGAGCTGACACAGTGCAGGTGCCAGCACATGTTTACTGAATGGGAACATTCTCCCGTCTCTATCTTGACTCCTTCAGTATTTCTTACTGGACTGTAAACTCCTTGATGAAGGGTGTCATTTTTTTTAAGTCATCTATTTTAATGTTAATCTCCAAAATGTATATTTAACATAAGCAGATACACATTTAACAAATGAGGGAGTGAGCAGGACCAGTGAGAAGTAGGTACAGGGGCCATAGATTCTGACCACGTGATTCCTGAATACAGGCTCTTGGTTTATTGGTCATGTGATCTTATGCAAGTCACTGAACCTGCGCCTTACTTTCTGTATTTATAAAAGAAGCTCATGAGAGTGGTCACCTCCTGGGTTCTTATGAGCGCTGTGTGAGACAATATGTACAGAGAACTTAGGATAACGCCTGCCATATGAGGAATGCTGTGTTGGAACAAACCCTTTTTGCTGGCTCAACGGGGCAAGTTATGGAAGGCACAGACTCTTGAATGTGTTGGGGAGGAAGCTTTGGGCTCGAGCCCTCCCACCGAAGGCCTTCCACAGCAAGCGTTCTGACTTTCCCCGGTCATGTTGGGATCTCTGGCAAATTCCCAATATTATGTCAGGTGGTCAAAAGTGCTATGTGGGAAAACAAAACATGGGCAGAAACAGGAAGTGGGGAGACAGATGGGAGCAGTTTCCAGCAGGGTGGTCAGGAAAACCCTCCTTAGGTGATATTTGAGCAGAGACTTGAGGAGGTAAGGTGGGGTGAGTTTTGGGGATACAGCAGGCTCTCCCTGCTGCAGCAGAGAAATTGGCAAGTGCAAAGGGCCTGAGGCAGAGGAATACCGGGCATATTTGAGAGCAGAGAGGAGAGCCGCAGAGGAACAAGGGGGAGTGGGAGGTGAGTGAGAACAGAGGAGGGCAGGGGCCATGGCGAGCCTTGTTGGCTATTTTGAAGATTTCACCTCTACACTGAGATGGAAGAAAATCAGTGTGAAGTTGTGGACACAGGAGGAAGGATACAAGTCACATTTGGAAAGAGTACAGCCCCAAGCCAGGGCTGCCATGCTGCTGCCAGGAAGAGATGTTGATGAACTAGAACACCTGGCAGAGGCAGATTCTGTCTGCAGAAGACTTGAACTCAGGGTCTGAAGGCCAGGTGGAATCCTGGGTAGCTGCTGTAGGGGAGAAGTAGTGCAGTAGGTGAAGTCCCTCCTGTGCAGCATGAAAGGAAGTGTATAGCCAGAGGCAGAGCCGAGGCTCTGTCCTAGGGTAGCAATGATGCGTCCTGAAGACGATGCAGAGAGATGAAACAGGAGGGGATGTTCAGTTAGCCTGTAGCCAGGAGGAAGACAGCGGCTGATACAGCAGGCAGGGGCCTAAATAGAAGGTCTGGGTGTAGATAGGGCTTTGTGGGAAAGTTTGCAAGTCCTGGAGCATAGGATGTATGTGAACAGGGGCAGCAAGAGAAGATAAGAGTGGGGCTCTCTACTGAGATGCTGCTCAAACATGACTGACTGACCTAGAGACCCATCCCAGGAAATTGACAGTGTCATACGGTAGCTTGGTTCCCCTGTGGTTCTCCCTGTTCAGAAGTTACAAATCTCAAGGGCTTTCAGACAGCTCCTTCTCCTCATATAATTCCAACATGTTGTATGGACAGGGATTCACAGAAAGTGGATCTCAGAGCTAGCAAGAGCCTTAGGAGTAGAACAGAGTCTAGCCAGGTATAGCCTTTGATCCCAGCACTTGGAGACAGAAGCAGGTGGATCTGAGTTCCATGTCTGCCAGGGCTACAAAGTGAGACCCTGATTCACCCTCATCCCCACCTAAACAGTTTAAAGCTAGAACACAACTCTGGCTTTTATGTTACGTCTGCAACCCCTGCTGCTAAGAGCAATGCAGCCTCAGAGCAGCTGCTCAGGGATCCAGATGTCCCACAGTGGAAGACTGGCCATCTAGGACTTTGCAGGCATTGAATATGCACTGTGGGTCCAAGAAGTCTATTATTGGTGCCTTGGGGTGTGTGCGAGGACATCGAGCCTCAGAGATAGGCTGTATGTCAAGATCATACAGCAAACAAGCAGCATTATCAGGGCTGGGAGGAAGCTCTTCCCACACCCAGGCTATTTTCTACTGTCAGCTCAGAACAAAGGCCCAACTGGAATTCTTGAGAGTTAGTGCAGGGTGTGGCCAGCAACCCCACCTGCCCAGCGGACAGCTCCCTGTAGCGCCACAACCCTCTGGTGGGCACAGAGGCCCACCAGAGCCTCAGTGGCTGTGTCTGCTTACAGCACAGGCCCAGTGGCACTGTTCACCCACATGGAGCTGCAAAGCTTGGCCAGGAAATGGTGTTGTAAACAGCGAAGGTCTTGCAGGAATAAGGTGTGTGCAACTTGTTAGTCATTGTGACTGCAACATCCCAATCTAAGCCATCTAAACACCATACATGCACACACACAGTTGAGGGCTGAGAGACAGGTATACGGGGGATAAGCCGAATATGGCCTGCCAAGGTAGGTGACTGGGCTACCTCAAGCTTGCTACTCGGTCATTCAATGCCTCAGCTTCCTCCTGTGGCAGGCTAACAACAAGCCCTCCCTTGTGATGAGAGAATAGCTGTGAGATACCTGTGGACTGGGACAAGCACACATGTGGTATTTCCAGTCTCAAGAGGGACATACGGCATCATGCAGTGAGAAGCTGAGGTTAGCTATGTTCACAGTTAATGCCCAGGTCATGCTGCCCTGGAGGCTCTGGTATCAGGAGAACCCCTTCCCAGGGTCAGGGTGGGGGGCTGCTATGCTCCCGTATCTGCTGCCTGGATCTCCCCTACATCCACAAAGTGGGCAGATGACATATCATCCCATGGGGGCAGGGAAAGCCTTCCCTCTGCATGAGAGACACCCCCTGAGCTATCTCTCTTGGTTCAGATGCAAACTGCAGGTGAGTCTCCCTTGGCTAGGCAGAAAGTCCTCTTCAGTGATATTATGACACTTGAGTTTTTCTGCAAAGGACACAAGTGTTGAGCATCAGGAGAAGTGACAGCTGAGCTCCTAGGAGTCTGTTCTTCCCTATCCTCCCAAACCATGCCATGCCTCTTAGCTCTCTCAAATCCCCTTATACTAAATGCCCTCCTTCACTTATCTGATAACACCCTGAGTTCAAGTCCCCCCCCCCACTTCCTGAGGACATAGAAGTCATGTGTCCCCAATGAACACATTTTGACTTGGTCTCACTGTAGAGTAACTGAGCCTCCCCAAGCTGCCCCTCCCCTCCCCGGTTACTTTCCAGTAAGGTCCTGCCAGCACCAGCCACATGGGGGATTCTTTCTAGTGGAAATCACATGGCTGGTTCTGGAGGCCAGGAAGGTGGCCTGCTACCGAGGCCGTCCCAAGTTTCTCTAATAACGCTAAGTTTTGAATGCCCCATGACCACCAGCTGTCTAGGTGACCTCCTGTACTAGGGAAGTCATATGCTAACCATGAGCCACATGCAGCCACCACACACTAGAAACCTGGGTCAAAGAACTGAATTTTCAACATACTTAATTGCAGTCTGTTCAAATAGTCACGTGTGACTTACGGAGACTATTTAACAGTGTGACTGTAAACACTTTCAGTTCATTGGATCGTTTTGTTAATGTCTCTCTATGAGAGGAATGCCCAGGTTCACAGATGGAAAGAGACAGCACAGAGAATCAAAGGGAGAGCCTTAAGGCTGCCCTGGCCAGAAGCAGCAAGGCCAGGTCCAGATGAACACACGGAAGTACACACTGTGAATAGGAACAAGACCAGCACTCCCAACTCTGCAGCCTGCGCTAGGCCTTGGACTGTGCCACCACATCAAGAGTATGCCAGGCTGGGCTCTGGCAGAGGCTAGGTTGAAGCTCATGTTTGCCTAGGAGAATAAGAAGGACACTGCAGGTGAGGGCTCATGGCTCCCAGCATGCCCTCTCTCCAGCACAAGCCCTGAGCTGTGAAGCAACAGAACTCTGCTTCAAGGGACAACGCATAAAACCTCTTAAACAGCTATTTCCTCTGCCCCCCAAGTGTCCCCTTCTAGCAGCAGACAATGTCCAGGGCCCCGTGAACAGAGCAAGACAGGACACAGTACCCGAATGACCCTCAATCTCCAGGTGATTAGAGTGGAGTCTTGGGGGCTGAGGACCAAAGCTTCTAAGTTGCTTCAGAAGGTTCCAGAACTTGTGGATAATATTGTGGAATCACTCATGGATGTAAGGACTGAGTGAGGACAGCCCCAGACACTCATGAGTCTGGGTCCAGTTTGAGTTCAGATTCCATGGCAGTCTGTGAGCTGTGTGGTCTTAGGCTACATTACCTCTCTTCACCTCCACTTTCCCATGCATAAAGTAGGTAAGGCAGACCTGTGACCAGGCGGGAGGCCAGCAGTTGTGGGATTAAATGGGGATTGTACGTTTGGTGCTGATATTAGGCTTGCCTGTGTCCCCCGACAGAGAACCTTGTGTCCACCTGTATCAACTCCCCTGACAAGGGCCTTGTGACTGCTTCACCATGCGCTTGAACCTGAGGGCCTGAGGGACAGCAACAGCTCACTAAAGTCACCTTCTTTCTGGATGAATGGCCCAAGTTCCTTCCGGGCCATGGTGTCCAGAAATTCTCTGGGCTAAGCATAGGCTGTCATGTCTGTATGAGATTAAGTGGAGGTGGTCTTGGCAGCCCAGAGCAGTGTGGAGGCTGGGGACCCACAGGCATTGCCAGTCTCTCCAGGAAGAGCTGCCCTGTCCTGTCACTGCTTTCCACTCCTCTCTTATCTTATCCCTCTTTCCCTGGATGCTGGTCATGGTTATCACTATGGCATCAGTGACAGGAGCTGGCTGGGCACAGCCCCAGCTATGTCATTAGATAAAGGGGAAAACCCTAGCACGAGCACCCTCCACCCTGACCATGGCCAGTCCTCATAGCACGAGCACCCTCCACCCTGACCATCCAGTCCTCATAGCACAAGCACCCTCCACCCTGACCATGACCAGTCCCCATAGCACGAGCACCC
>JADRCC010379535.1:0-11169 GCA_019843855.1 Hylomyscus alleni
TCCTGGAAGTGACTTAGCTGTAATTCTAAATTTACTTTGTTGCCAGTAAACTTCAATGTCTGATTTCTTTCACTATCTCTCTTACAACGCTGGAGGCAATTTGTCCGAATAAGTAACATTCTTTATTGGCTCAGCATTGACTAGGATGTTGGAACACTGGTGGGGGCCGGGAAACAACGCCCAATCTAACTTAACTATCAGTCAAATCATTCCTTGGGGGCACCTCTATTCCTATAATAAAACAATACAGAAATAATACAATAATAAAACAATACAGAAAGAAAGCACGCAGACCCTTCATCGACTATCACAAGGACAAATCTGGACCACATCCATGTTATGGGACACCAAGGACCTCCAGGAGTCTAGTTTTCTTGAAACTTTTTGCCTCAGTACTGCGGCCAAGCTTTTAGACTCGTCACACAGAGTCCACTGGAGTGGGTGTGGCAACCACCATTCATACATGTTCAACACTGCTCTAGGCATGTGGTCTCGTCTCAGTATATCCCAAATAAGGCTGCAGCCAGTTTTTTGTTTTTTGTTTTTCTTAAAGGTGGTGAGTCTCTTCTCTAAGCTTCTGAACTATCCCAGTGAAGAGCTGTTAGCTGCTGTTGGTATCCCAGCCTTCAGGCACCTCTCCTGGGCTAGGTCCCATGTTGTCTTCCTTGACTTGAAGCCTTCATCTTCAGGAGCATCAGGAACTGAAGAAGCGGTGCATAACTGATGCTTTGGCACCCATCTCTAGAGATTAATTCTGTCTTGCATTCAGCTGTGTTAGCTCAGCAGTGCTGAGATTCACACATTTAGATGCTGTCCCAGCACACAAGCACACCATACGTTATGCCTCTAATGTTTCTGCTCAGTCAGGCTGCTTACAGCTAGGACAGCTAGGAATGAACTTGCTCTGATATTCTTGTCTTAGGACAGGTTGTACGGTAGAGTGGTGTGGCTTCACTACTGCACACTCCACTGCATGAGTGTGTGCACACATACATACACATGCATACATATTCCTACATGGCTGGAGACTGCACTCAGGGGAGTGGAGCATCTCACTGGAAGAATCTGAAATTCCCCACCACCCGTCCAAGCCAGCTGCCCCTTCTCATGCTGCTGGCCATGTGGATATCTGCACCACCGGTGAAGCGTCTGTGTGATCCTTTTGCTCTTTAAAAAGAACTAGCTGGACGATTCTCTATGCAGTTTAGGTCAGCCATTTCTCATGTACTACAAATATTTCCTTTTTGGACGTAAGATCTCCTGTGCCCAGGATAACTTGAATTTCTGATCCTCCTGCCTCCACTTCCCCAGTGCTGAGATTACAGGTGTGTGCAACGACACCAAGTTCATGAGGTGCTGGGGAAATGACCACAGGGCTCTGCACATGCTGAATGGGCACTTTGCCACCTGAGCCTGAGCCCTTCATTTTCTGCTGGTTTCCTAGTGGAACTTTTACTGAGCAGATCCCAATTCTGATGAAGTCCAACAAACTTTTCTCAAGTAAATCATTTAGCTCATTTAAGAGCTTGGCCTAACTTCAGGAAAACCATTTTCTTGGGCTATCTTGTACATTTTTTTTTTTTTTTATTGTGGTAAACAGGTTTTCTAGAACTTCTTCTGCAGACCAGGCTGACCTTGAACTCAGGCTGCCTTTGCCTCCTGAGTGCTGGGATCAAAGGCATGCAACCCCGTCCCCATCATCTTCTAATTCTTATCAGCATGGTTTGCACACAGCCCATTTTGCATCGTGTCTGAAGCAAGGGGACCTTACTTTACCCTAGTGAGCCAAGTGGCTCTAGCTCCTTTTACTATGAAGACACTCTTTTCTCAACCCAGCTGCCTCTCTTGAATCTGTAAGAGGTCCTTGCATCCCTGTGTCTTCCCACAGGACATCCAGCATCTATGCCATCTACCTACTGACCCGCTGGCTCCTTTCTGCTGTCACTCTTTAACTGTGAGCCACCCTGAACTCATGGGACCTTACCTTTGGGTTGGATAAATGGGACACAGGTCATTTTCCCAGACAGAATGCTTTAAAAGACATTTTATTCACTGTGTGAACTCATGTGCCATAGCACGCACGGTCAGAGGACAACTTGCATGAACCTGTTTTCCTTCACCATATGGTGACTGATGACCTGCCAGCCTGGGGGCTTTCAGTCACCTTTTCTAGGTGGCAGAGCACCGCTAGCCAGAACCTCAACTTCACCCAGGGAGCTTTGTAGGGTCTGACTTCTGAGAGCTTAGTCAGAAGTGGTATCCTGACTAGAGGTCAGCTCCAAAAGCAGGCAGCCCCCACATAGGTCACACTTTCTCCCTAACTTAGCTGTGAGCTCTACATCACTCACTCTGAGATGGTTCGCTGGGCTGTGTACTGTTACAAACACATTTTACTTCCATGTGTCCATTTCTAAGCCCCAGAATGCAGCCACAGCCTCTGGCTCTAGGGATGCAGACAAACATAAGTGAAGGTGCATCTGATAGCCAGGCATTCCCCCTGCAGTTGACTCCGAGCCTGGTGTCTGGGGCCCAGTGTCATCCCAGTCCCCTGGGCTGTGTGGCACAGGAGGCCTTGGTGGGTTCCCAAGTATGTGAAAGGCAGAGCTGAGACCTAGCAACAAAAATTTCTCTGGGAAAGTCTTCAGACACTGCTAAGGGCTCTGGGAAGATATTTACTGGTGCTGGGAGGGACACATCCCAGCTGGCCTGGATGGTGGCAGACACAGCGTGGGTGAGGGAACCATACTGCCTGCTGTTCCTTGCGGGTGCTGTCCTTAACCCAAAGGCTTCTTGCATGGTGCCCATACAGGAGTATCTATGAGTGAGTGTTCACTTGTGTATAGGTATACATGTAAGTGTGCCACATCAAAAGGAGAGTGCCTTCTCCTATCATGCTCCACCTTTGCTTCTTTGGCTGGGACAGCTAGCCAGCTTGCCCTGGCTGTCCTTTCTCTGCCTCTCAAGTGCTGGTACTACAGGCAAGTAAAGACACCGAGGCTCTGCAGATCTGAACTGTGCACCTCAAGCTTGCTGGATGAGCATTTTATTCACTGAGCCTCTTTCCAGCTTTAATATTCTTAAACTTGGTTAACTGCATCCTCCTGATAGGCAGATTTCAACTTTTGATCTGAGGTTCAGCAGCTAACCAACTCAATGGCCTGATCTTCCAGGATCAGCTTCTGGAGTCGGACGAACTTTTGGCTACTCTGTGTGAGGCATCAGATACTGAATCTGGATATGGAAGCCAATCAGGGTCTTTTGGGAGGCAGAAAACGTTCCACCTACAAGACCTGCAGGCTTTCACATCTGCGGTCGCTGTCCTGAAATCTCTTGATTTAAAACTGTCTGGGGTCAGGCCCTCAGGGAGGGAGAGGGTGAGTGAGGTGGGGAAGGGAATGCTTCCAGTGGGTAGACTCGTCTTCCCTTTCCCCCTTCCATCTGTTGTAACTTTGCCATGGCTCAATGGACCCGTCCCTCCAGATACCAGGCAAGGACTCGATGGCTCAAAACCCTGCCATGTATTTAAGGACTCTGTACATAACATTTCCAGTGGCAGGCAGATTTATGTGATTTCAATGTAAACTGTTTTGCTGCATGGAGGCCAGTCATATCTCACTGGTAGCTGTACCCAAGGCTCTCAACCAGGGCGGTGACAGCTACACTTGCTTGAGAGAAAAGAAGTCCTTGCCAGCCACTGCAGGATCAGCTTGATATTTCAAGGGGACCTCCTTGCCACTGTAATCAGCCACACCAGTCACCACAGTTCTATGCAAGCCGATGACATGCTGACAGCTCCTGGTGTCTTCAAGAGCTCTCTCTAGGCTGCTGCTGGTGGCTTCTGGTCCTCAGAGCTCATTGTGCCGAGCCCTCGAGACCCTGCTGGACAGGTCCTGCAGATGCTTCTTCACCTGTATAAGGGGACACCTGTCAGTGGGGGACGCCATGGCAAGCCTGCTATCATGAGATCACAGGAGACAGATGAAAACCAGTGCTAAGCACTCTGGCTCAATCTTCCACTATACAGCCATTCAGAACATGTCATAAGTAAGGAGACAGAGCTCAGTGCAGACTCAAAAACAGAAGGAATGCTAAAAAACAAACAGCCAGAAGCAGATCACCCCAGAAGACAATGACACTGTGGAGACCCTGTGGTGGCCCACAAAGGCACTCGCAGGGGGTTACAGAGAATTCCACTTCTGACCACTTAATACCACAAGGGCACCAAGAGCCATATTGACCTACCAGACAGACCTGGCTTGATCTGTGGTTTTGATGAGTTCTCTCAGTGACAGCTGCTAGCACTACCCTACGTATGAGACTTGTGGTTTGACGTCAGTAACTGGAAAGTCTAAAAGCATACCACGAGGTCTTGGCACTACTAGTTTATTGTCCAGATTCACAGGGGCCCTCATTGTAACAAGTCTCTTGGTGGCCAAAAATGTGCTTAAATTTTAGCCCTGGGAAAACCCCCAAATCCAAGTTGGGCAGTAGTGGCACACACCTTTAATCCCAGCACTTGGGAGGCAGAGGCAGGAGGATTTCTGGGTTTGAGGCCAGCCTGGTCTACAGAGTGAGTTCCAGGATAGCCAGGAGTACACAGAGAAACCCTGTCTTGAGAAAAAAAAAAAAAAAAAAAAAGAAGAAAACCCCCAACTCCTATGATCCCCCTCAATGGCCTCTGAGCCCCGGGGATGGGGATTTAGGCTCCTGCTGTTCTATGTACCACTTTACTTCTCAGAGTTCATTTAGTTTTGCATGGTTAACATACTCTGCTCAACTTGAGAAGGCACAGAAGTTGAGGAGGTACAGGAGGGAGTCTCCTGTGCTGGCCACAGCCCCAGATCCTTCCAGAGAGGCAGGTTATGCTGGGTCCTCAGGGGTTCCTAGCACGTGTGGGGACTGCTCAGACAGTTGGTGTGCCTTTGCTTGTTCACATTGTTCCACTTCTACTAACACAGAGGTTGTTCCTTAAAGGGCTCCTGGTGACCCCACAGCCACCTATGTCACATCCCAGTGTGGCCAGCCTGGGATTCAAGCCTACACCTTAGCAGGCCAGGAAACAGCTCCCTGTCCAGAGGCTCCCTGGATGCTACAATGCTGGCTGCCTTCCATGTGTACAAGCATCTACATCTGACATGTTGTCTATAGGCACGATGTCTGCTGGCAGTGCCAGCATCTCCCACGCTGAGTACCTGGCCACTCACGGTTCCAATGGATTGTATTTACGTTTCCCTGAGTCAGGAGGTCATATGTTTAAGACCCAAGGGTAGGCTGAACAGGACTGGGGTGCAAGGACAGGAGTGGAGGACGGCGTGCCCCACCTTGTAGCCCAGCTCCTTGGTCTTCTCCTCCAGCAGGACGTACTTCTCCTTGTTGCGACTGATGTGCTCGGGGTCACCGATGCTCTCCACATGCTTCAGCTTCTGGTGGGAAATCTCCAGCTGCTTCTGGTAGTGGTTGTGCTTTTCGATTTTGGCTTCAAAGTGCTTGAGCTCCTCCTAGGGGGCGTCAGGAGCTTAGTCTCCCCCAGCATGGAGGCTGAGGCGCCTGTCTCTTATTCAGCGATGCCTGGCCATGGCTGGCAGCTCCATGAGATCTGGCACGTGCTTACTGCTAAGAGTCTCTAAACAGGGATTGTCCACCAGAACCTGGTAGCATCAGGGACCTTTCAACTCCCATCCTTGGACACCTTTCCCACCGACTCCAGGTGGTCACCCATCATCCACCTTCAGGAGATCATGACCAAGGCGGGCTGGATTTTGGGATCTAAGGTCTCTTCTCAGGGCCACAAAAGCTAAACCCTCATGAGGATGGTCTTATTCTACCTCACTGCCCCTGCTCCTTAGGGCTCCTTTGCGTCTCACAGGTAGCCTGCTACTGGAATCTTCCCTGCCTGCTCC
The DNA here is from genome assembly GCA_019843855.1 of Hylomyscus alleni. NCBI lineage: Eukaryota > Metazoa > Chordata > Mammalia > Rodentia > Muridae > Hylomyscus > Hylomyscus alleni. The sequence goes on from JADRCC010379535.1 coordinate 5,901, forward strand.
CTTTTACCTCATGGATCCGGTGATCACTGGGAGGTCAGTGGTGGCCTCCAGAAACGCCACCTCTGGAGCTCCTTGGGCACAGACACTCTGGAGCAGCCTTAGATGACCATACAGGTCCCAAGCATGTCCTATCCTACCCTAAACAGCAAGTAACTCTCAACGACCCTGTTCAGAAGATAAATCCCCCCATCAGCTTCCTGGAGCTCCACCCCCACCGCACACTCTGGCCGTACGCCCCTCTCAGAACCTCCCAGCACAGAGCAGGGCAGACCATCCCACCATGCTACACACAGGAAGCACTGAGACCGTTGGCATGAGAAGTGTGTGCCCACCTGCTACCACTTGACTTCTGACCAGGATGACAAGGACTGCAGAGGCCAGGGTGGGAAGGAAAAGGGTCAGGACAGAAACACGAGTGCATTGTGGGATGAGGAAAAGGAACAAACAACCTGATCCCATTGGAGACCACAATAGAAGGCGACACAGCTTTGCCTCCCAGTTTCCTTACCCTGAACGACTCCAGTTCCTTCTCGGTGAAGTTGGCAGACTGAGCCAGATCCCACAGATCTATCACTCGAGGCTCTTCAAACTCTGCAGGAGAGCAAGGGCTGTCTGTCTGGGTAGGTGGCATGGCAGGACACACCTTGGTGCCGGGGCCAAGTGGCCCATCATCCCGAGGGAATAGTGTGTGTTGCATCATGGGAGCACTGAGTACCTGGTCTGTGCTCACAGCATCAGCTCAAACGCGGCTCGACTGAAACCCAGCTGCGGCAGTGAACGGGTCACATCCTCTAGACCCAGAATCACCTGCTACCCGTGCCCAGGGCCATCAGCCTGCTCCTGGCTCTCGAGGTGAGTGTAAGTGAGAGCAGCGGTGTGACAGGACCATGAAGATCCAGCTGGGCACTGGGGTGGGCTGTCCCCAAGTCAAGGCTGAGGTTTGCCCATTCACATTTTAGCTCCCATGATCCCTGGACTGGGGTAAACAGAGAGCCATCCAGCAAGGTTCCTTGGTCTCAGAAAATCCTGCTGTCCACGACTCAAGAGAGCCCTGGTTTTCCAGAGAATACAGGAGTTAGGCCTATATTCTCCCACAGGCAGGCTAGTAGGTGAAGCCAAGGGAATGTTTGGATGCAACACTCTAGGAGATGGCTCATGGAGGGCAGGATAGTGGTTAGAGAAAGTGGTGACACCCAACACACTGACTACAGCCAGGCTCCCTTTTATAGCCCCATTAACCCAACAGCAGTAAGTCTTCAGAGCTAGCCTATAAGACAGATCGGTCATCTCCACATCAAGCAGTCTCTGGAGAGGGAGACTGCTTCACAGCAGTCCTCGAGCCCAGCCCTGCAAGAGCACACCATGCCTGCAAGGCCTTGCAGGTGATCCCCAGGAGGCTCTGCCTGGGCCCTTGCTGTCTAAGGCTGTACATGTAGGACTTTGTTGCTGGACACAAAACTAGACAACCCCCCCATGCCCCCACCCCGCTGCTGCCTGGAGCCCCAGAGATAGACGGTGAGCCTGGCCCTATCACTCATGTAAGTCCTGAGAGGGCAGGGTTGTCACTGCAGCAGAAGCTGCCACCCTGCCTGATACAAGGGCCATGGGCCAGCATGGGATCAATGGCAAAGCTGGCCCCCACTGGCAAGGGGATTCAGAGATAGTCCTGCATGAGATTGCCAAGGCTGAAAAGACAGCCTGGACAGAGAGCCACTCTGCTACTACTACAAAGTAATTTTGGTGACAGGGCTGATGCCCAACCCAGAACATTTTTCAAAAAGTCACCTTTGCCACTCTTTAAACACAGACAATGACTGACTGTGATAAGTCTCCTAGGTACTCCTAGGCCCATGCACCTGTGCCCAGGGCTTACCAGTGGTGGAGCCATAGCCTTGGTGGCTGACCTTCCGCAGGCGGTCTAGGCCCTGGTTGATACTACGCAGTCTGCCCTTCAGCTCGCTGTGCTTGCTACTCAGGGTGTCGCTCTTGATGTGGGTCATGTCCGAGGGACTGAGAAGGTTCTCATAACCTTCTGTGGAACAAGACACAGAGCATTTGACAAGAACTGGCATCGTAGTAGCCAAAAGGGCTCCAAGTCCACCCACAGGTCATATGTCTGCAGCCCTCAGAGCTAGCTAATGGATGTGCTTTCTCAGAACACCTAAGGGCGGATGTCTCAGCATCTGCACCCAAAGGCTTGCCCCAGGGGTCTCCACGGTCCCTAATGGCTCCTACTTTCTCAGGCCCCCTACGTGGCAAGGTCATGAACTCAGAACTCATGGTGGCTGGCTGAGGTTATATCAGGGCACCTCAGTCACCCCAGAAGCAATCTGTATAGCTGTACTGACATCACCCAACTGATACAAAACCCGCATGCATTCATGAACATGGGTAGAAACATAAGAAAAGTGTCCCTCTTTCCTCCCCACAGCCCTAGGCGACCGTGTTCCACTGTGCCCAGAGCACACGGGCATGGGCGCACGGACCTTCAGCTCTGCTCAGTGTGTCTAGCAGCACATTGTACTCGTGGATCTTCTCTTTGTAGTGTAGAAACTCTCTCCACAGCTTGTCCAGTTCTTCACTGGAGAACTTCCCTGATGTCTTTGCCTAAGAGGAAACAGTCTGCGTGACCATGTCTGTCCCATCATCAGCACGCCCCAAGGAGTTCAGGTGCCTATCAGCTGCATCCTTGCTCCAGGGCAAAGAGCTTGGGGCTGTTCTCATCCCCTGCAAGCCTTGGGACCCACCAGGAAAAGAAAAATCAATTTGGAAGCTCCTGATGGGCAGTGTCTCTTTTCCTTGATGTCCAGATTTGACAGGGCTGGCCAGAGAAGGAAAGGGAAGGACTCTGAGGAAAGTGCCTACATCTGCAATATCGAGAACAGCAGGGACCAGATCAGTGTAACCCAGACGGCTATCCCAGGAACTGGACCAAGCTAGCCTGTGGCACTGAATCAAAGTCATATGCCAACGTCCACCTCACACCTGTGCTCTCTGCTTAGGTCTGCATCACAAAGCAAAGGTGGGTGAGACCCAGGACTGCCCACTTTCCCAATCACAGTATCAAGAGCCCCACGCTAACATCTGTACACAGCTGAGGGGCCCTTTCCTAAGCCCAGAAGCAGGGCCACAGACCAGACAAAATAAAGGAAACATGGCTACCTGACCTGACACTGTATAATTTAGCCACATACTGTGAAGAGCACATCTAAGACTGCAATCCTGACAGCTAGGAGTAGCTCTGCTGAGCAAGAGTAACGAACCAGGACAGCTCAGACTTCCCAGAAAGGAGAATATGAGCACAGATCATGTCTGGAGGTGAAGACAGCAGCCTGAGTTAGTGTAGAAGAGGCAGCAAGGTGACAGCAGAGACAGAGCTCCCTTCCCCACCAGCCCCACATCTTAGCTCTCCGCTAGTCGACACAAGTTTCAGAAGATAAGGGGAAAATGGCAAGTGGTACCTTGTGCCACAGCTTTTCCAGCCTGGGGTCCCCCAGCTCGTCCTGGGCATCTTCGTTGAGTGCGTTGCTGTGTACCATCTGGGTATCCTTCCTCCCATCCAGTCCGTACCTGGCCAGGATGACTAGAGAGGGGGCATTTGATTTTTATTTGACACTGTCTCCCTTAACAGGCAGATGCTGCCACAGGAGCCTATGACGAGTCTGCTTCTCATTTTCTAAGATTCCTTTCACCTCCCTCATGAGTGGCCACATGAGATCTGGGGAGGACGCACACCAGCTTAGGGGCCCAGGCCAGGGACTTGCAAGGCATCCTGGGTTCCACCTGACTCAGGAGCTCATGGGCTGGGAGGGTGTGGGCTGCAGTTTGCACTGTATCTTGATGCTTCCATTTCTGGTATACGCCAAACGGCGACAAAATACAAAAACCAAACCAACAACAATAAAAAATAAATAAATAAAAATAAAAACAAAAAAAACAAAAACAAAACAAAACAAAAAAACAGGACTGAGCAGTCACCTAGGCGTCGGGGTGATGGCTAGGAGAGGCTGGCCAATAGGCATTTAGCCTCTGAGACGTCCAGGCTCTATGCATGCCCTCAGACCTTCCACTCTGGAGGTCTTGGCACCTTTTGTCACCAACATACAACAGGCAAACCTGCTAGCTGACTTCAAAAATGACTGTCCTCTAACTTCCATGCCCCTGCCAGCCCGGCTACCCTGGAACTTGTGCCATGTGCAGCCACCCATGCCTGCTTGGTGAGAGAGAGCATGCTTGATTCCTGCTCTGAAGGGCCGAGAGACTCCTAGGCCTAACTTCTGCTTAGCCGCAGGGGATCTGTCCTTCACCTGGGACCCCTGTCTTCTCTAGAAAGGGTACAGAATTTCTGTTGTGTTACTGTCATCTCCAAGCTGGTGACCCACTGATCCCCAGCATTTTCTTGGGGCCTTCATCCAACAACTCTCATTAGGCCATTCCACATGGCACTGCAGTCTCCATGCCCTAGTGGGTCAGGGGACACACAGTGCAGCCTCCCCACACTGTTCCTTCTGATGGACTCTGCTTTCAGTCATGGCCAACCCTGCATGTGTCCCTGCTGCTCGGATTGCGCCTGTCTTTGAGGGATGGCTACCCCTTTCCCAGGCCTAATGATGGTGCCTCATTCTGCCTGGAAGCTTGAACCCACCTCCCCCCAACCCCCTGCTCCCCTCCCCCAGAGTTGGGATAATGTGCTGAGGCATGCAGTGCCACTGCCCTGCATTGTGTTCCCAGACTGGTCTGTAGCATTTCTGATGACCACAGAAAGCCACTTCTACTGAGGGGTCAGGAGGTATCTGTGGGCAGGCAGCATGGGTGCATACACTGTGACTTGATCTGCACTCCATTAGATCTAATTTAGATCTTACAAAGCTATTTTAAAAGTGGGTAGTGGCTTGAGCCTCTAATCTATGATACTTGGGAGGCTTAAGCAGGAGGAAGGCTTTGAGTCTTGGAGTTTGGGAGCAGCCTGGGCAACACAGTCAAATCAGTATACTCAGTATACCTCTTAGCCTCAGAGCCAGTGCCTGGCGCTGCCTCTGCAGCTTTGCTGCCCAGCCCAAGCCTACTCATTGCTTGCTACCATGGAAAAGAGCTGTTACCCCCGACCTGGGTAGCCCTGGTGCCTGAGCTGGGTCCGGGTAGGAGGAGAACTAGAGAAGAGGAGAATACAAGCTCCATCAGACTCGGGCCCATAGGCAAATTGCTCAAGCCTATTTAGAGTTAAGACTGAGCAAGATCTGAATCCTGGAGTGCTAAGCTCTGTATGAAA
>JADRCC010379651.1:0-17052 GCA_019843855.1 Hylomyscus alleni
CATACATACATACATACATACATACATACACAGATAACAAGAAGTAGAGAATTATTTTCGAGTAAATGTCTTTGGAATTAAAACCACAAACAAGAGAAGCTATAAACTATATCCCTAAGAATTAAGCATGTTTTTTTTTCAGAAGTAACTTTCCTTGTGCTTTTTATTTTTATTTTTACAACATAGGATCCATTTGAGGCAACACAGGAAATAACCTAGACTTTAACATGTATTATCAGATATATTGAGATATTGAGCAGAGAAACAGGCCTAATACATACTCAAATATCTATAAAAATAAAAACTTATTTCTACAAATAACAGACTTCCATCACAGATTTGAAGCTAAAAGCATAGAATATGAACCATTCTCAAAAAGACACTGCATAATAACTAAAATTTTGGGACTTATGTCAGGCCTACAATTTTTCTCATCATTTTCTTTACAAAATACATCTGTAGGTCATAAGCCCATCAAATCAGGGAATTGTTATAAATATAGTTTCCAAAAGTTAGAAGGAAATGAATGGCAAAGAATACATATATGAGATTATACAGCAGAACACCAGCATAAATCAAAGCATAATAAGTCCCCACACAGGCACACAAAAATTTATAACTCATAACAAGAAAAAAATGATATAGTAGAAATTGTGTTGAACTTGTGGAAATATAAGGAAAAGAAAGAAGAGAAGCTGGGTAATGAAAAAGATGCAGCAACCCATTGTGGACAGGGCTTTGTGAAGTACCACTGGTTCAATTAACTTGAGATTCTCTTCAAGGTCTTCTTCACAGCAATTTTTACATCTTTGTTCGGGAGACTGTATATGAGAGGATTCAGCACAGGCACCAGACATGTATAAAACACTGTGAGAAATTTCCCCTGGCCCACAGTTTCAGGAGATGATGGCTTGACATAAGCAAGCAGTCCAGATCCATAAAAAAGACTAACAGTGATGATGTGGGACCCACAAGTACCCAAGGCTTTAGACCAACCCTTACCTGAGGACATATGAAGGATATTGAAAAGAATCAGAGCATAAGAGATTAAGATAAGAAAGCTACATAAAATGATAGCTGTACCCACCACAGCAGAGCTCACACGCTCATTGACATAGGTGTCACTGCAGGAGATCCAAAGGAGAGGGAAGATGTCACACATGTAGTGGTTGATGATGTTGTTATTGCAAAAGTTGAGCCTAAACATTAAGCCTGTGAGTATCATGGCACTAGCAAACCCCATCAAATATGACATAAATATCAGAATACAACAGCTCCTAGGTACCATGATAGCCTTGTACAGTAAAGGCTTACAGATGGCCACATAGCGATCATAGGCCATAGCTGTCAGCACATAACTCTCAGTATTAACAAAAAAGCAGAAGAAAAACAGCTGAGTCATGCATCCTTTGAAGGATATAGTGTTCTTCTCTAAAAAAAACTTCATTAGCATTTTGGGAGTAAAGACAAATGAGTAACAAAAATCAATGAAGGACAAATTGAAGATGAAAAAGTACATGGGGTTGTGAAGGTTTGAATGCAAGAAAATGAGACTCATTAAGCTCAAGTTTCCCACCATGGTGGCTGTGTAGTTCAGCAAAAACAGAGCAAACAGGGGCAACTGGAGCTCAGGTTGATCTGTCAGTCCCATAAGAATAAACTCAGACACTGAAGAGTCATTTTCTGTAGCCATTTGCTTCATGGATGGCCTCTGTAAGAATAAAAGGTTATCCTACCAAGCAATTCATCTTTGACTCCAGAGGGATAAAGTTAAATTATTGGCTTACAAGCTTGTATCACAGGGGTATATAGCAAGCCATACAAAGATTTCCAACTATTCATGTCAACTTTGAGGAGACTTTATTTCCTCTCTATCTTCCCAATCATGTATATATCTGTCCAGAAAGCATGCATTTTAATGTAATTCCATCCCTTTCCTTATTATTTACTATCAATTAAAACTGAAAAGAGCAATGCATTCATAAATAATATTCATAATTTTCAAGATATATAATCATGACAAGGACAGTTCTGTGCTTACCTTTGTTCACCTGGACCTTCTTTGTGTTCTGGATCTCTTAGAGCCTTTCTCCTTACTATACTGAGAAGTCCAAGTATTCAATAGTAAAAAAAAAAAGTTATAGACATCAGCACAAATTTATTTATAATTTCCAAGTAGAGATACACAGGGAATTTATCTTTGAATTTTTCTTGACAAATTTCACTTCACATACACAAAATAAATAGCTATCTTATGTAAGTCTCTAAAACTTTGCCTCAGTCAGTCAAACGGTAATATCTACTTCCAAGCCAAGGTTGCTGAGAAAATTCACTAGGTTCACAGGAAATTATTCTCTTTTTTATTATTTCCTCCCTGTTGGATGTGTGCCTGGAGAGTCTTAATTAGTAACTTGTGCTTGCATTCAGTGCCACAGAACTAACATTGGATCTTTGGAGATTCAAAGTTCTAGTGAATTTGTTACTTCCCATCAGGGGTACCTAATCCCATTGTCAGGGTTATGAGTGTTCCTCTATGTCTTTTTCTTCTGTGCTTTGTGTATTAGTCAGGGTTCTCTAGAGTCATAGAACTTATGGGCAGTCTCTATATAGTAAGGGAATTTGTTATGATGACTTATAGTCTATAGTCCAACTCCCCAACAATGGTCATCTGTGAATGGGAAGTCCTAGGATCTAGTAGTTGCTTGATGTGCTGGCAAGTAAATACGAGCAGGCAAAGGACAAATCTTCCTTTTTCCAATGTCCTTAAATAGGTCTCCAGCAGAAGCTGTGACCCAGACTAAAGGTGTATACCACCGTGCCTGGATCTGGGACATGTTTTATCCCATGGTTAACCTTGAACTCAGAGATCTTCTTGCCTTAGTCTCCTAGAATTCATAGCAACTAGACCTCCAGAGCTCCATGATCTAGATCAGAAAATTCTAACTCCCAACCTCTAGATCTGGATTATAGATGAGCCTTCCAATTCTGGACTGTAGTTCATTCCTGATATAATCAAGTTGAAAACCAGGAATAGCCATTTCAATCCCACTTTGTCAACTTGACACAAATAGTATCTCATGTCCCCATGAAACAATAACAAGGTCACGAATATACCTAACATGATGTAACTATTCCTCCTACAATCCCAAATGTATTTGTAAATTTAATGTCCCTTGGGAACATTTTTTAGTATCACAACTTAAATACCAATTGATGTTAAAGAAATTGGAAGAAAGTACGAATAGCTATACAAATATGTTCTTAACAAAATAAATCAGAAACATTCATACTACTTTATAATCCTTGTTTCTGCAACTGGTTATGTGGCTGTAGATGCTATTTATAACTACCATTTTTTTTTACTACTCATTCTGCATTTCCTCCACACTCAGCAAGTACCTAAGCAGGTCGACTCTTTCCCTGGAGGACAGACCCATACCTTCATTCCTAATGAGTCTATGCCCTTTGTCATCCTGCTTGGATTAGGTTGTTGTAGTTTCCCATTGACTTGAATCACAGGACATGGTAATACTAAGAGATGCCCTAAGAGATCTCCTGCACTCCAGACACAATTCTTCTTACCTCCATTGTGGAGAGGAAATCCAATTTCCCCATGGAAATCTGGATCTATCACTCCTCCTAACACTGTTATTCCTATCTTAGCCTGTTGGTTTAAGAGCTTTAGTAGCCCAAAACAGGGGGAAGTCTGAGCTTCCAGTTCAATAGAATGTTTTTCTGTGGCTCCTTGTAGGAGCACTCCCCAGTCTGTAACCAAAAGTTCTAGGCCAGCAGAACCTAGATTTGTGGGAACAGGAAGCAAAAATTTTCCTAGATGGTTCCTAGGAGTGATAGCAAATGGACTCTTTTCCACTCTTTGATTCCTGAATCCATGGATCCTGGTTATGGAAGAAACTGTACCATATATTGGATGTTGTTTCAAAGCATACACTGCCTTCTGAAGAACTCTAACCCAGCCCTCCAAGCTGCTGCCACTTAATTGGTACTGTAATTGTGTCTTCAAAAGGCCATTCCATCTTTCTATCAGACAAGCTGTTTCAGCATGATGGGGAACATGGTAAGACTAGTGGATTCCATGATTATTCCACTGTCTAACATCTCTGGCTGTGAAATGAGTTCCTTAGTCAGAAGCAATACTGTATGGAATACCATGGTGATGGATAAAGCATTCTGTAAGTTGACAGATGGTGGTTTGGGCAGAAACATTTTGTACAGAAAAGGAAAATCCATAACCAGAGGAATTATCTACTCTAGTAATAACAAAATGTTGTTCTTTCCACAGAGGAAGTGGTCTAGTGTAGTCAACCTGCTGTCAACCATGCTGCTGACTGGTAAACTCAAGGAATGGCACTACATCTGGGGCTCCATGTTGGTTTCTGCTGTTGGAAGTTCTGACATTGAGCAGGAGTTGTAGCCACATCAGCCTTGGTGAGTAGAAGTCTGTGTTTATGAGATCAAGCATATTCCTCATTTTGACCACCACGGCCACTTTCTTCATGTGCCCATTGAGCAATGACAGGGATGGCTGCCGAAAGAGGCTGACTGCCCACAGAAAGGGTCATCACATCCAATTGATTATTGAACTACTCTTCAGCTAAAGTCACCTTTTGTTGAGCATTTATATGGGATACAAATATCTTCACATACTTTGCCCATTTGGAGAGATCTATCCACATACTTCATTAGATGTCTTTCTCACCAATTATCCAATCGTGATCTTTCTATGTCCCTGATCATCCAGCCAATCCATTGGCTACAGCCCTTAAGTCAGTAAACAATCATACATCTAGCCATTTCTTCTTCCAAACAAATTGTAATACCACGCATACTGCCTGAAGTTCTGCCCACTGTGAAGATTTTCCTTGACCTGTAACTTTTAGAGTTGTCCTAGAAAGATGTGGTATGTTGCAGCTGTCCATTTCTGGGTAGTGCCTGCATAACATGGAGAGTCATCAGTAAACCAGGTCCAGAGAGAAGAGTAAACTCTTCTCTTCTTCAGTCGGCTGATCATTGGGAATACCCATGAGGCTATAGGTGCATACTTGGCAGCAAATGGTATTATAACAGGAGTAGAAATCATAGACATTTGAGCAACTACTTTTAACTTGTATATGCATTCAGGACCTGCTTAGGCCAAATCATGTATACACCACTTCCATTTGATAATAGACTGCTGCTGTGCGTGTTATGACTTGGAGGGTCTGATAACACCCAGTTCATGACAGGCAGTTCAGGTCACATGGTAACATAGTGTTCTATTGTCAAACATTCAGTTTCCACTAAAGCTCAACAGCAGGCCACAAGCTGTTTTTCAAAGGAGAAATAGTTGTCTGCAGATGATGGCAGTGCTTTGCTCCAAAATCTCAAAGATCTCTTCTGTGATTCACCTACAGTGACCTGCCAGAGGCTCCAAACAGCATCTCTGTCTGAACTGACACCTCAAGTACCATCGGGTGTGCTGCATCATATGAGCCAGTTTAGAGCAGCCTGCATAGCAGCCTAGACTTTTGTTGAAGAACCTTCTACTGTTCCAGGCCTCACACAAAGCTAAGCAGTTTTATAAGTCACTTGGTAAAGGGTCCTGAGTTACATACCTAAGGGAGAAATGTGTTGTCTCCAAAATCCAAAGAGACCCCCCAAAACATTGTGTCTCTTTCTTGGTGATGGGAGGGAGGGGCCAGGTGCAATAACTTATCTTTCCCCTTAGAAGGAATATTTCTACATACCCCACACCACTGGACTCCTAAGAATTTCACTGAGGTAAATGGTGCCTGAATTTCAGTTGGATTTATTTCCCCTCCTCTGATACACATATGTGTTATCAATAAGTCCAAAGTGGTTGCTACGTCCTGTTCACTTGGTCCAATCTGAATAATGTCAACAATATAGTGCACCAGTGTGATATTTTGTGGAAGAGACAGATGATCATGATCCCTTCTAACTAAGTTATGACACAGGGCAGGAGAGTTAATATAGCCTTAAGCCAAAGTTGTAACTGCTGACCTTGCCAACTGAAAGCAAATTGCTTCTGGTAGTCCTGATGGACAGGTACTGGGAAAAAGTCATTTGCTAGATCAATAACTGCATACCAGGTACCAGGAAATGCTCAAGTAATGAGACTACATCCAGTAAAGGAGCTGCAGTCATAGTTACTACCAGATTTACTTTTTGGTAGTCAACTGTCATTCTCCATGATCCATCTGTCTTCTCCACTGACCAGATAGGAGAACTAAAGGGAGACATCGTAGAAACCACCTCTGCGTCTTTCAAGTCCTTAATTGGTGGCAGTCATTTCTGCAGTTCCTCCGATTAGGTGATACTGTTTTTGATTCACTATTTACTTTGGCAGAAGCAATAACAAAGGCTTCCATTTAGCCTTTCCAACCATAATAGCCCTCACTCCACAGATTACGGAACCAACGTGAGAATTCTGCCAATGTCTAAGTATATTAATCCCAATTATACATTCTGGAAGTGGGGAAATGACCACTGGATATGTTTAGGGATCTACTGGACCTTCTATGAGTCAGACATCTTAAGTCAAGTGTCCTCCAGTTGATTTAACTAAAGGGGCACATTGTTCCTTGGGATCTCCAGGGATCAGCATCAATTCAGAACGAGCACCCAATAGACCCTGGAAAATCTGATTATTTCCTTTCCCCTAGTTGCCCTTATAAAAAGCTGTAGGTCCCTCCAGGGAAGAACTGGAGAAAGGCTAACATCAAAACTTTAAGATGTCTTATCAAGATTCTTCCTCAGGAGAACCTGGCCACTCCTTAATTCAAGGGGTTCTGAGTCTTTAAATTGACTCCTGTCTGCAAATTGATTCACTGGCCAAGATTGCCTTTTGCCATGATCCAATGTAGCTTTTCTTTCATTTGTCTGAGTTTTTTTCTGCTTATACAGATCAAGCAGATATGCAGTAGACTTCCTATTTCATGCCTGGAAAAACTATGACTGATTAGCCAGTACCAAAAGACCATACGAGTTATGCCCTTATAAATTTCACCTCTTCTTTGCTGACAATTATGGACTAGGTCATTATAAACATTGTTTTCTCTATATTGCACATTATAATAACTGTAATCACCTTGTCTCTGGCAATTTAATGCTGCCACCTAGCCCTTGTCACCCATTGCATTTAATTCATCCAACTGCAGCATCTCTAACCCTAGGTTTTGGCACAAGGAAAAGGGCAAGAAGAAAACACTTCAAATGTGCTGGTGCCCCTCTCACCAGTTTGTGTCTTTAAGGATTCATGAAGGACATATCTTCTGGGCCTTCCTATTGTTAAGGATTAGGTTTTACACAATGTATCCACTCTAGCCTTGCAATTTTCCTGAGCCTTAAAATCCTTACATCGTCAACACTAAGCCAAGGGAATATCAGGCATCGCCAACGTTTTTTCAGTAGGCCATCTTTTGATAAATGCTTCAGTCAACCACTCAAACAAACTTCTGACACCTTTTTTAACTGTGTGAGCTTCCATATTAAACCTACAATCTCCACTCAGAGGGCCCATGTCAATAAAGGCAGCCTGATCTAACTTTCTGTTCCTTCTACCATCATCCCACATCCTTAAAATCTATTCTCACACATATTGCCCAGATTTCTACTTGAATGAATTAGCAAAACTCATTAAGCTCCATAGTAGCATAGTGCATTTCTTCATGGACTACATTTTCTACCTCCCCTCTAGGGACCTGTTGTGCCTTGAGTCTGGTTATAAATCTAGAAGAAACTATTGATGGGCCTTGAGGAGCATCAGTATTATCTTGTCCAGGATTTTCTTCAGAGAAAATCACTGCCACTTTATCAGACTCTGAGGGATTAATTTCCTCAGGTGGAAAAGGCATAATTTCAAGTGGTGAAGCTGAGGGTACTACTTCCTCAGGTGATACAAACCCTTGATAATCTGAACATTCAAAGTTCTCAGCTTCAACAGAGTCCTCCCATACATCTACATCCCAAGTTTTAGGATCCCATTCTTTGCCAATTAATACCATTACTTTAACTGCTGACACCTTTTTGAGGCTGAGACTTGAATTTTTGATATAACTCAGTCAACCTTACAATGGGGATTCAGTTTGATTTTCTGCAACTCAGCTCTATGGCTATTAGACAGAAAATTCTCTTCAAGAGCTCATTTAGAAACCTTTAGATTGTTCATTTGCATTCTGAGCCATTCAGTTTTATCATACAACTCACACTTTTCCTTCATCAATTTTGCCAGAGATACTAAGAGCAACAAGCCAGTAAAATCATTTTTTGATTTTTTCTCTCAATTTGTAGAAAATTTGGTACACTAGGTCACCTAATTCATGGCCGTTTACAATTAATGGATCAAGATAACCACAGATATTAGGTTCTTTCAGATTGAAATATAGTTTCCACCATGGGGCTTCAATGTTTTCCAAGCTCCCAGGAGAGAGAATATCAGCAGAGGTTTCAGTAGTTGAAGGTGCTGGTGAATTATTAAACCAACTCTAGATTCTTAAATGATTCATCCTTATACTTCTGCTCCTCTAGAACCATTGCCAGTACCAAATTCTGTATTAGTCATGGTTCTCTTGAGTCACAGAAATTATGGATAGTTGCTACATAGTAAGGGAATTTGTTATGATGACTTACAGTCTGTAGTCTATCTCCCAACAATGGTCAACTGTGAATAGAAAGTCCAAGGATCTAATAGTTGCTCATCCCACAAAGCTAGTAGATTGTAATAGATGTGCTGACAAGTAAATACAATCAGGTGAAGAAGAGCTAATTTTACTTCTTCCAATGTCCTTATGTAGTTTTCCAGCAGAAGCTGTGGCCCAGATTAAAGGTGTGTACCACAATGCATGGATCTGGGGCTTGTTTTGCCCCAGACTCACCTTGAACTCAGAGATCTCCTTGCCTTCCACTCCTGGTATTCATAGTCACTATGCCTCAAGAGCTCCATGTCAAGATCCATGTCAGAAACTTAGATCTCCCAACCTTAAGATCTGGATCACAGGGTGAGCTTTCCAATTCTGGACTGAAGTTCATGCCAGACATAATAAAGTTGACAGGCAGGAATAGCCATTACACCTTGTAAAATTCCATAAGAAGAGTGTCCAGTAACATCCTCATCTCTCATTCATAGTTTTCCTATGGGCACCTCTGATTGCAATAATACACACCAGATTAATGGTTTAACACTATACAAAGAAGTTCTATAAAGTTTTGAAAGTATAGGAACAGTCTCTCAAAATCAGCCTGAGTTTATATTCACTCTTCCACTTCTTATTTACGAAAGTATAGATTTCCTTGACCCTTGATTTTATATATATATACATATATATAATTATATCTGCATATTTTATGCATGTCTATAAAATAGAAAAATGGGGGTCTTGAATTTTGAACCAATGGTAAAGTTCTTGCTTATAGAAGTCTGTTAAGGCTAATTATGTAAAAACAATAATACAATTATTAAAAAAATGAAAGTGATATCTCACTGCTACTATGGAGATGATAGATGTAATGTATGTAAAATGTATTATACATAAGAAAAGACACTGGACAAATGTTTGTTCCCTTATCCTGTTTCACATTCTTGATCAGATTTATCAGGGTCCTAATCTGGTCACATTTGAATGAAATACATTTTTATTGTGGTGCGGTTACCCTGAATAGAAAAATAAACAGCATGCTTGGCTCCTTATTCCATGCCAGTCTCTCCTCTCCACCACCCATGCATGTCAGTTGGAGCCAATAAAATGTCCTTAGACATTGTCAAATGTGGTATGGATAGCAGTAGAGATCAGAAAGTAAGACTCTGAAGAATAATATTTTGACATGGTAATTACATTAAATGAAAAACACCAAAAGAGTGAAGAAATGAGTGTCAACAACAACAATCTGTATTTTCAAATTAGTTAAGAATGACTATCAGGGAAGATAGATTGAGATATAACACTGCTTCCTTCTGTAAGACAGAAATTCTGTTAGACAAATTCTCCACCAATTGTTTGCATCATTTACATTCCCCTGAGAAATGAATGAAATTTTCTAATATTTTACGTGTTCTCTTCTTTGCAATATTCATATTTGCATGGTTTTTTATTATAATAATTTAATAGATTACTAATATTTTCTTGTTTTATTTTATTTACTACTTAATTTTAAATACCATGAAAAGTAATTCCAAAAACTGAATTTTATTCAAAATATTTCACATCTTTTCTTTGTCTTGTTTTATCTCAAACTTCTTTTGTAAAATATTTTATCTTATAAAATTTCATTCATTTAAACAATTTGTATCGGTGATACCGATCCACTACTACTGATGTCCAACTACAGTTGATGCTCTAATTTCATGTCCTTTTATTTACATACCTCTATTGTTATGAATAATTCCTGAGTCCACTTAATGCTGCTCATATGTATATGAGTATGTTGGGTACCCACTAGGGCATAAGAAACCTATCAGTGGCCACTTCTAAAGGAAAGCATGTGTTCTCCCTTCAATAGCCATCAACATGCAATTTATCAGATACACATGTGACATCGGGGCACTTTTCCCATCCCAAACACACACAGAAATGAAAATAATCATTTAACTTTTATTTGTTGTAGTAAAAAGGGACAAATAAAAATTATTTATGGAATGTCTAATAAAAGAATAAAAGATAAAAAATATTATTTGTGGAAATCTTTCACTAATAAGTCATATCCTGCATGTTTAATGACAACAATACTAAATTTGAGATCACAAATATATTTATATCACAGTTATATAAAGGGCAGTTCATTAAAACTTATTTTAGAAACATAGCCAAAGAGTTCTGACAATACTTTCACTAAATACCTATTTAATGATTTATGCCACAGCAAGAAAGATGTTATCAGGGCAGAATAAAAATGATAATTTTTCACCTGACCTAAAACAGTTTTTCTTTTCACTTAGTCCTTGTTCATATCATTTTCACATTTTTAATATTGTGGATGTGGGTCAACTTGTATTCATGAACAAACAAGCCATGGGTGAAAAACACAGAACAACTTGCAGAAGTGAGGCATCTCTTTCAACTTTGTGGCAAATCCCATTACCAAATAAGCCATTCCTCAGGCCATATTAATGTTATAAAAGTCAAATAGAAAAACAAAAATAATATGTACCTGGCACACATCAAGGCCCAAAAAAGGCATTGAGCCCTCTTGAGTAGTAGTTACAGGCAGTTGTAGTGAGCTACAATGTGGGTGCTGAAGACTAAACCTAGATCTTCTGCAAGAAGAACACATACCTTTAATCACTAAGCCATCTATTCCATTCCTGCCTCTCTTCATCTCTAGTATATAATGTACTAAAATAGTTCTGTATCATTCATTGTAGAGCCTTACAAAAGTCACATGCAAATACATGACAAAGATAGATAGATAGATAGATAGATAGATAGATAGATAGATAGATAGATAGATAGATAGATAGATAAGGAAAGGTAGAGACTTATTTTGGAATAAATCTTTGAATTGAAACCACAGACAATTGCATCTATCGACTATATCCCTAAGCATTAAGCAGGTTTGGTTTTGCAGAAGTAAGTATCCTCATCGGTTTAATTTTTATTTTTACAACATAGTATTCATTTGAGGCACCACAGAAAATAACCTAGATTTCAATATCTCTTATCATAACTGAAAGATTTGAGACATTGGGCAGAGAAATAGGCCTAATACATACTCAAATATCTATAGAAATAAAACCTGATTTGAACAAATTACACACATCTATTAGAACTTTGAAAAGTGCTCAAAAAGAGACTAGATAATAACTCAGATTGGGGGAGTTATTCCAAGCCTACAAATTTTTCTCATCATTTCCTTTATGAAATATATCTGTAGGTCATATTACCACCAAATAACAGAATAGTTATAAATATGTTTCCAAAAGTTAGAAAGAAATGAATTGAAAATGATACATATGTGAGATTACATAGCACAACACCAGCATAAATCTAAGCATATTAAGTTCCAAAATGGGCACAAACATATTTATAATTCTTAATGAGCAGAAAAAATGATATAGTAGAAATTGTGTTGAACTTGTGGGAATGTAAGGAGCAGGGCTCTGTGGAGTGCCACTGTTTCAGTTAATGTGAGATTCTCTTCAAGGTCTTCTTCACAGCAACTTTGACATCTTTGTTCTGGATACTGTATATGAGAGGATTCAGCATGGGCACCAGAAATGTATAAAACACTGAGAAAAATTTCCCCTGACCCACAGTCTTAGCAAATAATGGCTTGACATAAGCAAGGAGACCAGATCCATAGAAGAGACTAATAGTAATGATGTGGGACCCACAAGTGCTCAGGGCTTTGTACCAACCCTTTCCTGTTGACATATGAAGGATATTGAAAAGGATCAGAGCATAAGAGATTAAGATAAGGAGGCTACATAAAATGATACCTGTACCCACCACAGCAGAGCTCACACTCTCATTGACATAGGTGTCACTGCAGGAGATCTGAATGACAGGGAAGATGTCACACATATAGTGATTGATGATGTTGTTATAAAAGTTGAGCCTAAACATTAGGCCTGTGAGGATCATGGCACTAGCTAACCCTATCAAATATGAAACCAACATCAGCAGACAACAGCTCCTAGGTACCATGATAGCCTTGTACAGTAAAGGCTTACAGATGGCCACATAGCGATCATAGGCCATAGCTGTCAGCACATAACTCTCAGAGTTCACAAAAAAGCAGAAGAAGAACAGCTGAGTCATGCATCCTCTGAAGGAGATGGTGTTCTTCTCCAAAAAAAAACTCATCAGCATTTTGGGGGTAAAGACAAATGAGTAACAAAAATCAATGAAGGACAAATTGAAGATGAAAAAGTACATGGGGGTGTGAAGGTTTGAATTTAAGAAAATGAGACTCATTAAGCTCAAGTTTCCCATCACAGTGGCTGTGTAGTTCATCAAAAAGAGAACAAACAGGGACAACTGAAGTTCAGGTTGGTCTGTCAGTCCCATAAGAATAAATTCAGACACAAAAGAGTCATTTCCCATAATTATTGTTTCGTGTGTAGCATCTGTAGGAGTAGAAAGTGACACTACCAAACAAATTACCTTTGACTCCAGAATGATAACTTAAAATTATTGTTTTACAACCTTGGGTTGAAGGAACACATATGAAGTCATAGAAAGATTCCCTTCTTTTCTCAGGAGCCTCTATTTCCTCCTTGTACTAATTGAAATATGAATATCTGTTGAGAAAGCATGCATACAAATTAGCATCTGAATTAGGTACAGTAGTTTCATCTCTTTCTTTTCTCTTTACTACCAATTAAAACTGAAAAACTTTTATGAGAACGTTTACACAGTATTTATAAATTACATACCTTCGAGTTTGAAGGTACATAGCCAAGTCAAAAGTGATTTTATGCATACCTTTGTTCTCCTGGAGCCTTCTTTTGTTTTGGATCTCTTAGAGCCTCCCTGTGTATGGTACTAAGAGAACCAAGTATCCAATAATAAAGAAAGTTATAGATAGCACCACAAATTTGTTTATGAAATCCTAGAAGAGATACACAGGTAATTTTCATTTGAATTTCTTAGCTAATATATAATAATGTACATACAAAAAAATAGACAATTTTATATAAGTCTCCAAAGCATTGCCTTACTCAAATGAGAGTATCTATTTTGAGGCCAAGATTACTGATCACAAACAGTTATTCTCTTCTTTATGACTACTTCCTTGTTGGATGTGTGCCTAGAGAATCTTAATTAGTGAAGTTTGTGCTTGCATTCTGTGCTACAGAACTAATATTGGATCTTTTAAGATTCAAAAGTTTTACTCGATTATGATTTCCCACTAGGAATCCCTAGTTCCCTTTGCAGAGTTGTGAGCTTTCCCCTTTGTCTTTTTTCTCTATACCTTGTACAACTCTACAAGAAGAGTGTCCAGGGACATGCTCACCTGACAATTGTAATTTTCCTATGTGTCTTTGATTGCAGTTATGTACATTAGGCAAGTTTTTTAATACTGTACAAAAATAAATTCTAAAAAGAAGATGAAAAGATAAACAAAATCTCTCAAATCAGCCTGAGTTTATACACATTTCTCCACATGACCTTTGATTTATTTATAATTAAACCAGCATACTCTTATTTATGCCTATAAAACAGACTCAGAAAAAGAGGAGGAGCATGAGTTTTAAACCAGTGGTAAAGTTCTTGTTTATAAAAGTCTGATGGGATTCATTCTTTTAAAAACAACAATAAAATTATTAAATAAAATTAAAGAGATATTTCATTGTGGTATTGATATAAAGATGATGCACACGATGTGTTATTTTTGTTTCTTGTTTTTGTTTATGTTTTGTTTTGTTTTTCGAGACAGGTTTTTTTCTGTATAGACATGGCTCTCCTAGAACGCACTCTGTAGACCAGATTGGCCTCAAACTTAGAAATCTGCCTGCCTCTGTCTCCCAAGTGCTGGGATTAAAGGTGTGCGCACCACTGCCCGGCTCAAAAAGAGTTAAAGCTGCATTAGGCAGCACAATATCTGGGCTATTTAAGGCTTTCTAGAGTTTAATGAAAATGAAGCCACAACATACCCAAACTTATGGGACACAATGAAAGCAGTCCTAAGAGGAAAACTCATAGCTTTATGTGCCTCAAAAAAAAAAAAAATAGAGAGACCATACACTAGCAATTTGACAGCACCCCTGAAAGCTCTAGAACAAAAAGAAGCAAATACACCCAAGAGGAGTAGACAGCAAGAAATAACCAAACTCAGGACTGAAATCAATCAAATGCAACCAAAAAGATCTATACAGAGAATCAACCAAACCAGGAGCTGGTTCTTTGAGAAAATCAACAAAATAGATAAACCCTTAGCCAGACTAACTAGAGGGCACAGAGATAGTATCCTAATTAACAAGATCAGAAATGAAAAGGGAGACATAACAACAGACACTGAGGAAATCCAAAAAGTCATGAGATCCTACTACAAAAACCTATACTCAACAAAATGGAAAACCTGGATGAAATGAACAATTTTCTAGACAGATACAAGGTACCAAAGTTAAATCAAGATCAGATCAATGATCTAAACAGTCCCTTATCTGCTAATGAAATAGAAACAGTCATTAATAGTCTCCCAACCCAAAAAAACCAGAACCAAATGGGCTTAGTGCAGAGTTTATCAGACCTTCAAAGAATACCCAATACCAATACTCCTCAAACTATTCCACAAAATAGAAACAGAAGGTACTCTACCCAATTGGTTCTATGAAGCCACAATTACTCTTATACCTAAACCACACAAGGCCTAACAAAGAAAGAAAACTTCAGACCAATTTCCCTTATGAATATCAATGCAAAAATACTCAATAAAATTCTTGCAAACTGAATCCAAGAGCACATCAAAATGATCATCCATCATGATTAAGTAGGTTTCATCCCAAGGGTGCAGGGATGGTTAAATATATGGAAATCCATCAACATAATGCACTATATAAACAAACTCAAAGAAAAAACCATATGATCATTTCATTAGATGCTGAGAAAGCATTTGACCAAATAAAACATCCCTTCATGATAAAAGTCTTGGAAAGATCAGGAATTCAAGGCCCATACTTAAACATAGTAAAAGCAATGTACAGAAAACCAGTAGCCAACATCAAACTAAATGGAGAGAAACTTGAATCAATCCCACTAAAATCAGGGACTAGATAAGGGTCCCCATTCTCTCTCTACCAATTCAGTATTGTACTCAAAATACTCTCCAGAGCAATAAGACAACAAAAGAAGGTCAAAGTGATACTAATTCAAAAGAAAGAAGTCAAAATATCACTCTTTGTACATATGATAGTATACTTAAGTGACCCTAAAATACCACCAGAGAGCTCCTAAACCTGATAAACAACTTCAGCAAAGTAGCTGGGTATAAAATTAACTCAAGCAAATCAGTGACCTTCCTCTACACAAAGGATAAACAGACTGAAAAAAAATTAGGGAAACAACACCCTTCATAATCATTACAAATAATATAAAATACTTTAGTATGACTCTATCTAACCAAGTAAAAGATCTATTTGACAATAACTTCAATCTCTGAAGAAAGAAATTGAAGATCTCAGAAGATAGAAAGATCTCCTATGCTCCTGGATTGGCAGCATCAATGTAGTAAAAATGGCCATCTTGCTGAAGGCAATCTACAGATTCAATGCAATCCTCATCAAAATTCCAACTCAATTCTTCACAAACTTAGAAAGAGCAATTTGCAAATTCATCTGGAATAACAAAAAACCCAGGATAGTGAAAACTATTCTCAACAATAAAGGAACCTCTGGTGGAATCACCATCCCTGAATTCAATCTTTATTACAAAGCAATAGTGGTTAAAACTGCATGGTGTTGGTACAAAATCAGGCATGTAGATCAATGGGACAGAACTGAAGACCCAGAATTGAACCCACACACCTATGCTCACTTGATCTTTGACAGTGAAACTAAAACCATCCAATGAGAAAAAGACAGTATTTTCAACAAATGGTGATGGTTCAACTGGAGGTTAGCATATAGAATAATGCAATTCAATCCATTCTTATCTCCTTGTAAAAGCTCAAGTCCAAGTGGATCAACGACTTCCACATAAAACCAGATACACTGAAACTAATAGAAAAGAAAGTTGGGGAAAGCCTCAAGCAACTGGGCATAGGGGAAAATTTCTTGACCAAAACCCCAATGGCTTATGCTTTAAGTTCAACAATCATCAAATAAAGCTTCTGTAAGGTAAAGGACACTGTCAATAGAACAAAACTAGATTGAGAAAAGATCTTTACCAGTCCTACATCTGATAGAGGGAAAATATCCAATATGTACTAAGAACTCAATAAATTACATTCCAGACAATCAAATAAAAATGGAGTACAAAGTTAAACAAAGAATTCTCAACTGAGGAATGCTGAATGGCAGAGAAACACCTAAAGAAATGTTCAACCTCATTAGTCAACATAGAAATGCAAATCAAAATAACCCTGAGATTCCACCTC
>JADRCC010379718.1:2964-24897 GCA_019843855.1 Hylomyscus alleni
ATCATCATCACCCCCACCCGATCATAATCACCACCAACTACCACCATGACCATCACCATTCACCACTACCTTTACCATCGCCGCCATCACCATCCATCACCACCACCATCACCACCATCACCACCATCAGGTACCAGTATTGACAGCTGCTGCTTGCTCAGTTCTAACCACAGCCTGATACATGGCTTGGCAAGGATTCCAATTCAGGTTTGCACAGATCTTCAGGCTTATACACAACACATTCAGATTACATTGAGATCACCAAAGCCTAACATATAAAGATCATGGGCTACAGGAAGCTCTGAATTCATAGCCTGACACCAGCTGGCCAGAATACTGCCCTCTGGTAGTGAGGTCTCCATCGCATCCTAGGAAGCTATTCTCAAACCACCATGTGATGAGAGAGTCAACATCTATTTTCTCTTTGTATGTAGGCTATGAGCTTGAGGGTGGAGAGAAGAAGGACTTGCTCAGATTTACAAAAGGAATTTTTTTTTCAGGTCTGGTCAGAACCTAGTCTGCACTTGCTGTCAGTGCAGTGCCTGATAAACTCACTGTAGGAGTCAACTCCCTTTTCTTGAGAAATAAGACTTAGAATATACCCCCAGTGAGTTACTGTAATTTCTGTAACCATTCCAGGTGACTGGGAAAGTGAGTGAGGTCTAAAGAGTTGTACTCGGTACTATTTCTAATAATCCCTCTATCCTATAATTCATCTAACTCTAAATATAATGCTCGTACATAAATGTACACATAGTGTATGACAATTATAGCATACAAGTGCTATTGTTTGATTCTATGTCATCTAGTACATAATCCTGAACGATAAGGCTGTAGTGCCAGATCAACTTTGTAAACTGGGGTTTAGCTCCTTGCTTCTCTTTCCTCTTTCAAGAAGAAGAACCATTTTCACTGATTTTCTTTTCTGCGACTCATGCTCAGCCAGGCTCGGTGTGTCAGATGTGTCAGTGGCAGAAAATAATACATTATTAATTGTGTTGAAAACTGAACTTGGAAGACAGTTTGCCTCTCAGAGCAGTCCAACCCACTTTACATCAGAACACATGGAATCCATCCAGACCCGAATGGAGGCAGACACCTAATGTTTACTAATACATGAAGTGCTCTGCTGAAGCCACCAGGAGTAAGTGAACGATGGCAGGCTCTGTCCCTGGTGGCACCTGTGGCTGCTCCCATGCCTCCAAGGCTGACTCCAGGACCCTCCTTGGGGTGTGCCCACCGACCCACTAATGACCCCTGATGTTTCCCTCTAGGACTTCCTTCCTATCCTCACACAGGTTCTACCTCATATTTTATTATTTTTTACCCTTCTTCCTAATCTAAGAGAATGTTGATTTCTTTTTCTATTCTTCTTTCACATCCTAAAACATCCAGTTGAAAGATTCCTTCCATCCCAGGGTAAGGTCAATGGCCACATAATGCAGATGAAAAACCGAGGAAACTCTTGGCAGTCCCTTTTGTAATGTGGGGGGAATCCTCTGCCTTTGTCACAGGGACATCAATATAAAAATGTTAAATTCAAGGGAAGCAGCACTTGTCTCCTCAAAGACTTACTTTTTATGGTGGAAATATTAAAAAGCTGTTCTTTTAGATTTTAAGGTATATTGCATGTTAACTTTTCCTATATCCATTCTACTCTGTCATAGCAAGAACATGGTCCTTTGACACTGCAGCGTTAGTATCCACTGATGAATCATGTCTCACCCCATTCTCCTCTCTATCCTCCATGTCTGTCTCACCCCATTCTCCTCTCTATCCTCCATGTCTGGTGGCCATGAACATATTCTCAACTTGCATGCGATTGCCTTTTCTATGTGAGTGAGATCATAAAGCACTTGTCTTTCTTTCTCTGGCTAACATGCTGTCTGGTTCCATCCATTATCTCCTTTAAGACAGAAATTTTATCTTTTTATTGATTATTAGTGTGTGTGTATATGTGTGTGTGTGTATGTTTGTGATTCTCTTTACCCATTCATCAATTGAAGGACACTTAGTTTCCCTGGTCATTCAGAATGCTGTAATAGGCATAAGAATACATACTTACTTCATTTCTTCTGTACCAGAATTGCTGGACCATATATGTGTTGTGTGTAAATTTGAAATAGCATGCCACTGCCTTCCTTGGAGCTCTGCCCATGCTCTGACCTCTCCCAGTTCCCTTTGTTCCATTCAGCTCAGCCCAGGGTGGAATGCAACCATCCCCAACCCAGGAAATGAGAGCTGCTGTCTACACCCCACCAGTTCCCTTTTGGCTTTTCTTTTATTCCTCCTGGGTAGCTTCTCCAAGCTGCCATCAACCACCCCAGCTGCTCTCTTTCTCCTGCCCACCTTAGTTCCTCGGAAGAAAAACTCTAGACCGCTTTATTAAACTTGCCAGATAATACAATTGCTGGGCACAGAAACCTCTAGCTCTAAACTTATCAGCTAGCCTATATTAGCCATCCTCTGGTGGTGGAGGCCACTGTTCTGGTTGCCCTAATACCTGACATGGCTATAGCATCTTTCTCATTCCAAAACCTGGTCCAAAGAGCTCCTCCTCCTGGGACCCAGAAGTCCCACCTTTTTCCTTTTGTCCAACAATTGACTTCTGCCTTCTTTATTATTAACACAATACAAAGTCAATTAGGGAATCAGCATCTACATATGTGGGTTTCTTTAAGTTTTTTGAAGAACCAAACTTAGGTTTCAACCAACAGGTGAAATGATTTGTGTTTCCATGGTGAATAGTAGTAATGAGAAATAATGAGATGGTCATTGGTAAGCTATGTCTTATTTTGGGAATTTCTGTGTTGCCCTAATGTTCCTTTCTAAATATTATTTAGTTAACTTGTTTTGAGATAGGGGTCCCTCTCTGTAGCCCAGGCTATCCTCAATTAGAGATTTTCCTGCTTCTATCTCCCCAATACTGGGATTATAGGCGAGCACCACTGTGCTAGCCCAGTCTTTTAAATAGATTTTTAAATCTATTTTGGGAAGGAAGCTATTGAGGGTTCCTGTTGTTATTGCTCCTTTTATATTCTGGGTTAACGTCCTATCTCAGATATGTAGTTTGAAATAATTCCCCTTAATCTAAGGATTATCTCTTCATTCCCGTAGCTGGTTCCTTTCCACAAGGAAGATTCAGTGTGCTTTAATCTCATTTATCCATTTTTCTGTGTTTCTTGTGTCCTTGAATCCTTGTCCAAACAATTACTGTTCATTCCAATATCCCAAAGCATTACACCAATGTTTTTCAAGTAATTTTATCATTTTGTGTCTTTAGAGTTGACTTTTTAAAAAAAGGTTTATTTATTATTATATCTAAGTAGACTGTAACTGTCCTCGGACACACCAGAAGAGGGCGTAAGATCCCATTATAGATGGTTGTGAGCCACCATGTAGTTGCTGAGATTTGAACTCAGGGCCTTTGGAAGAATAGTCAGTGCTCTTAACCACTGAGCCAACTCTCCAGCCCAAGAGTTGACTTTTTTAACTGCTGAGATTTTTAACAGAAATCTATTTGCATTCATTTGTATGTGAATCTCCCATTTTCTCAGAATCCTTTGATGGGTACTCCTTTCACCAAAGGTACATGCTACACTAGGGTGTGTGTATGTGCGTGTGTGTGTGTGTGTGTGTGTGTGTGTGTGTGTGTGCACGTGTGTGTGTGTGTGTGTGTGTGTTTGCTTTTTCAGGCAATTTCCTAAGTGTAAATAACATTTTGTGGGTTTAATTAATTTTATTAGTTCAAGTAGTATTTCAGCAGTATCTTCAGGGTTTTCTGTGTAGAAGACTGCACCATTTTCTGACAGCCACAAGGTGACTTTATTCTGTTTCAATTTGGGGGCCTTTGTGTGTGTGTGTGTGTGTGTGTGTTTTTTTTTTTTTTTTCTTATCTGGTCTGTTCAGTTATAACTGAAGTGCTATTTCAAATAGAACAGTAAACAGGATATCAACTCTGATTGTGCCTGTGAGACAAGACTGCTCAGGCATGGGTTAAGTCAATACAAAGTCTAATAGCTGGCCAGTGATTACCCTGGGTGGTTGAGATCCCATTGCACCCTTGAGCCTGTCTGGGTGAGCTTTAAAGCACAAAAACCATATCCTGGGTTGACATCCTTCAGTTAATAAGAATAGTTAGATAGAGCAGAACTAGAAACACACACGAGTTGGTCTTTAAAGGCCCTGGCTGACTCAAAGACTGGGCACTCCTAAATCTTTCCCTGCTACCCCAGGTCCAGTTTGGGAAGTGGCCAGAAGCCACTTATCTAAAACTTAAGTGGCTGGTTTGGCTTCATCTCCTCCACTACTGTGTTCTCTTTTCTTCTCCTCAAGTCTTATGATTCTCTTCCTCTCTCTAGCCTGCAGGAACCTGAAAGTCCTACCTCTTTCTGTCCACACAGCCATTGGCCATTGGCATCTTTAATGATGGATCAAAAACCAATTGGGGACAAGGACCTTAAGTGTAGGTAAACACAGATCAAAGCATCAGAACCCCCCCCCCCCCACATCTGACTTTAGTATCATGGTAATGCTTGCCACACAGAATGTGATTGGAAGTATTTTATCCCCTGTACCTGCCATTTATATGAGTACTGAAGCCATCATGTTTGTGTGGTAAATGGTTTACCCACCAAGTCACTTCCTAGGACCTGGAGTGCCTGTTTAAAATAATTTTAGATGATTAAGATTTTAATCGTCTTAAAATAATTTAAGACGATTTGACCCTGCAGCTCTACTGTAACTCATTTCCTAGTTTCTAACTCACAATTCCACAGCATTTAAGTGAATTTTTCTAGTAATAGCTTTAGTCTTTGCTCATTAATTTTGGTCTTTTTGTTATGCTGTTTGCTTTGTAGTTGCCATATGTTTTGATAATAATATAAGCTATTTTAAAATGTTAGCTGAGCAAGATCATGAACATAAGAAGAACTGAACGGAGAAGGCAGATGAATCAACTCTATATTTGCTCTAAAGGCCTTCCCACTTTTGAATGTTTAGGCTTCTATGATGTCTACTCTTGGTTGTCAACTTGACAGTATCTCGAATTAACTAAAACCTTGGATACACCTGTGAAGGATTTTTTTCTTAGTTAAATTGTCTGAATACAATTTTAATCTGTATCTTTTGAGATGGAAAGATCCACATTAAATCTGGGCCATACCTTCTGCTGGCGACCTATATAAAGGACATAGAAGAAGGAAGCTTGCTCTCGTCCAGCTTGTTCTCACTCTCTCTGGCTAGTCTACTCCTTCAATAGCATTACAATCTACTTCTTTGAGATTCTGGCATATACTGAAGACCAGCTGGGACATCCAGCCTTGTGGACTGAACAAACTACTGGATTCTTGGACCTTCCATTGGTAGGTGTGTGTGTGTAGTGACTCAGTATATAAAACTTTTGACAATTCGTGGAAAAATAAAGGTGCTGGTTGGTTGCTCTTAGCATCTCTGGATAAATTGACCAAAGAAAGGTATATGCTCTGGGATAAAATTCACCAACTTCAGCATATCAGGAAACAGTGAAGGAAATCAATGTGATGAAACTGCTCCAGACACACAAACCCCCAAAAGATTTCCAAGTGTGCCCTGAAAGAGAATCTTCTTTCCAGCAGCCACAGAGCTCAAGTTGTGGAAAACCAAACCAAAGCCCTCACTATAAGACTGGTTGAATTACAAAGGGAATTCAAGTCCCAGTCAGGGAGGGTGCCCAAGGTTATAATAAGAGCATTAATTGGTAAATGATGAGATCCTACACCTTGGAATAAGCATGTGTGGGAGAACCCTATTGAAGCTGAGAAGATTGAACCCTCAGATTCTCAAGGGTTTAATCTCATCTAAGAAAGTATTCTCTGAGTATAAGATGTACTCACACCTTCACCCCCTGAACTATTTTGCCTTTTCTGCCTTTGACTAAGGAAATCAGTCCTTCATTGTTTGCTAAGCCAGCAATAGCTTTTTCTGAAGAGGATGCCAGGCAAGACAATACTGATGTCCCTCTGGGCCCAGCAATAGTTGCCTTCAGACCTCTAAGCAGATTTAAGGCTAACCAGGCTCCTGGAGGGGAAGTAGAAAGTGCAGTCCATGAGGAGAAGCTTTTTCCAACATGAAAGGGCTTAATGAGTTTGCTAATCCATTTTGAGAAGTCTGGGGACTATGTGTGGGAATGGATTTAAAGATACGGGATAATGGTGGGAGGAACATAAAACTGGATCAGACTGAGTTTATTGATATGAGCCCTGCGGGTAGTGATTCTAGGTTTAATATAGAAGTTTGCTCAGTTGAAGAAAGGTGTCAAAAGTTTGAATAGTTGGCTGAGGCATTTGCTGAAAGATGGCCTACTGCCAAACGGAGTTGGAGCTGCCTGATATTCTTTGGCTGAGTGTTGATGAAGAGATTTGAAGGTTCAGGAAAGTTGTAATGCTAGAATGAGTACACTGTGTAAAACATAATCCTCCACAATGGGAAGGCCCAGAAGACACCCTCTTTATGAATCTTATAGTATGCAAAATGTTGAGAGGGGAACTATCACATTTGAAGAGGCTTTTTGTTGTTGTTTGTTTGTTTGTTTGTTTGTTTTTGGTGCCCTTTTCCTTGTACCAGACCTTAGGGTTGGATACACTGTTGCTCAGTGGATAAATTAAATGTAATGGGTTTAGTAGGGCCCCAAAGTAACAGGGGCCAGGTGGCAGCACTGAATCACCAAACACAGGGTGATAATACTTATTGTAATGGGCAGCATAGAGAAAGCTATGTCCACGATGGCCTGACCCATAATGGATAGCACAGGCAAAGTGATTTTTATTGTGGCATGACCCATATGGACCTTTGTTATTGGCTGATCAATCATGATGTTTCCAGGAATAAAATATATAAGACGCCTACTGCATTTTTGTTTGATCTATATAAGTAGACAATCTCAAACAAATGAAAGAAAAGTCCGATTGGATTGTGACAAAAGGGAGTCTTGGCCCATTGTGCTGGCTAATTTTATATCAACATGACACAAACTCGAGTTTCTGAAAGGAGGGAATCTTAATTTAGAAAATGCCTCCATACGATCAGACTGTAGGCATTTTCTTAATCAGTAATTAATGGGAGAGGGCCCACCCACAGTAGGTAGTGCTATCCCTGGCCTGGTGGTCCTGGGTTTTTGAAGAAAGAGGGCTGAGCAAGCCATGAGAGTGAGCCAATAAGCAGAACTCCTCCATGACCTCTGCATCAGCCCCTGCCTTCAAGCTCCTTTCCTATTTGCGTTCATGTCCTGACTTCCCTCAGTGACAAAGTATAACTTGGAAATATAAATTGAAATAAACCCTCTCCTTCCCAAGTTGCTTAGGTCATAGTGCTTCGTTATAATAGAGACCCTAACTAGGACAGTCTACCAACCAATGTCCAGACTTGAGACAGTTTTCAGACTTATGTAAGAATTGAGCAAACAGGGATACCTCATAAAAATACCGAGGAGGCAAGAATGTCCATTAAGCCTAAAGACAGAGAGCTTCAGAACAAGCATCCATCCCCAAGAGATGCCCTAATTGTGGGCAGTAATGCCGGGTTCCAGGAAACGTCCCCAGGAGGGAATGGATCTACCCGCATCCCTCCTGTGCATCCCTCCTGCGTGCCTAAGGCATCTCGTCACCTGGGATACTAAGCTCAATGATACAAAGAACAATGAGCTCCACCAATGAGAGATAACCAACTCATGCTGTAAACCTATGTTCTGGAAGGGTCTAAAAAGTGTGTGCCTTTGTTCCTCGGGGTCACCTTTGCCTGAATGCGGGATGACCCCAGTATACTGAATTATTAAAAACCTCATGCTAATTGCATCGCTCTTCGTCTCTGTGTCTTTGTGAGTGGGACTCCCATCCGGAATCTAACATCTTGGTGCATGGGCCGGGAAAGTCCTCCTCTCGTGGAACCAGACTGGAGATCTGAGTATAGCGCACTGCACCCTCTAGTAGGTACCACGGTTGTTTGTGTCTGACTTTTTGAATCTGTATCGCGCATCTGTACAGCCACAGCAGTTTCTTGGAGGTAGTCTTGCGAGACGGGTAGACGTACCTAGACATATTAGACTACGGAGTCTTGGACACCCTGGACTCTCTCTGGGAAGTTGAATCCGAAAGTGTTCGACTCCATCTGGGAGTGGCAGCAA
Source organism: Hylomyscus alleni (assembly GCA_019843855.1). Classification (NCBI taxonomy): domain Eukaryota; kingdom Metazoa; phylum Chordata; class Mammalia; order Rodentia; family Muridae; genus Hylomyscus; species Hylomyscus alleni. Next base: position 11,123 of record JADRCC010379718.1, read on the forward strand.
GGAGGCCGCTACTGAGTTCCGTCTGTCTAACCTGGTTTATCTTGCCCCTGCTGTGTGCAGGAGTAACTAGTTCATCTCGGTGTGGGGTGTGGCGTGGCGACCACAGCCAAGCAACGATGTGATCTGGTTTTGATTATCTGTGTTTGCAGGAGCACCTGGTGTCTGTAACTGGGCCCATGGAAGGGGCAAACTGTGTGTGAATTGTCTTTCTCTGTGTTCATGGACCTGACAAGGTCGAGCTATCTGTATAGCAGTTGTTTTTCTCTGTGTTTCTTGGTATCTTGCTCTATGTTCTTGGACTTTAGACTGAGGCGGGCACTCCCGGAGGCTGGGCTTGGGTGGAGAACAGGCTGTGCGCTCTGTGGTGTGGTCCTGTGGCCACGGTGGTGGCGGCACACCCGAGGTATGGCTGCTAGGATGCGCTATTCAATGCCATAAACAGCCCTCAGTGGCTGTGGTGGTGGCAGCGGCCCTTTGCAACCCTCAGCACCCCCCCCCCTTCCGACCAGCATGGGCTCCCTAGCACCAAACCACCCCGCCCCTAGGGTTACAGTCCCCCAGCAGCAGCAGTGGTGTTCACAGAATCCCAGGGCCGAGAGAGAGCGGGGGACTGCCCCCCTCACCAGCCGCTGCCCAGACACACTTCCATGGTGGCAGTGGCGGTGGCCGCAGCAGCGGCAGAGGCTGCAGGGATGCGCTGCTCGCTGCCATTGACAACCCTTGGCACCCCTGGTTCTGGCTACCAGGGGCATTGCAGGGGCCGAGGTCAGACGCAGCCGGAGGGCGGGGCCCAGAAGCTGGAACAAGGAGTAAGAGAGCAGGGACCCTTAAATTGTAATCTTAAAGCCGTAAGAGTCATGCCTTGCCTGTGTGCCTCCTCTGGGAGAGTGTTTGTGTGAACAAATGAACGCTGGCCCATTTTGCTATTCAGATGAATGATTGTGAGAGTGTGTATAGAGTTGCATGAAAGTGAGATATAGCTTGCTGGGAAGGCCTGATGAGACGGAGAGAGTGAGATAGCAGAAGATGACGCCCCCACCACCACTGGCGACCGGCTGCTGCCCAGACACAATTCTGCGGTGGTGGGGGTGAACCACGACCAGTTCCGGGATGGCTGGGAAATAGAGTTTGCGAGTAGATTCATTCTTTATAATTCCCACTAGTAATTTAAATTATTACCCTGAGAGTTAAAGCTTATATTTTATTTCTTTTTCCTTTTTCCTTGGTTGGGTGATAGCCTGGGTAACATGACTCGAGCAGCCAAAGTTGAGTCACGTGACCCAAGCACACCAAATTAGAACAAAGAACACCTCTAAGCCCCCTTGCTGTGACAAATTACAGGCTAAGTCTGTGAGAGAAAGAGAACAGTGATAATTGCCTGCTTTTAACAGATATTGGTGAGAGTCTGAGGCACTCTAAACAAGAGAGCCAAACACACATACATACATTAAGGTATATAAATATATATCTTAAGATATATATCTTAATGATACTGAAAATTTTGTTTTGAAATTTATATATTACAGAAATATACAGCCATACACCTTGGTGAATTTCCTCGTCAGACATGCCAAACTGGCCTGCTTGAACTCCTGAAGTCCTGGACTTCAGCCTGATCTAGTCAAGACACAGACATCAGAAGACTAATAAATTCTGTTTTTTGTACCCCCCCCTTTATAATATCTCAATACCCCCATTCAGCTTGAAGAAGTTATGAAGAGTTGTCGACCCAGTTCCCTGGGCTTTGGGGCTGGAAAGGGTTGTTAATAAGTTGTCTTTCTAGGAAATGTAAAATGGTCATATTTGGAATAGGGAGAAAGTAGCCAAATTTAATTTTATAGCCATGATTTCATTTAAAAGAAAGCCTTATGATGTGTTATTGAGTTAAAGTCCTATGTTCCTATTGGTACAGAATTTATTTTGACACAAAATCAAAGTTATCTTTGGTATAAATTTCTTCTATCATAATTTGGAGAAGAGAACCTTCCGATAATATTTACTTTGTACTGAAAATGATTTGCTTGGTGCAAAGATAATTTAAACTAGAAGCATTGTGTGACTTGAATTTGATCAGGTATTTGAGTATTTCTTTAGATACACAGTTTATTCCCAGAAAGTTTGCTTTAACATTTATATCATTAGTTTTGACTTTTGTACCCTATGTTTGTAGTAGTAATTGGTAAGAGTTGAGACTTGTGTTATAAACCATTTACATCTTAAACTGATATGCAAGAAATGACTAAAAGCTTTTAAATTAAGAATTTTTTGGTAAGATTAGGTGCATGATAATATTCTTATTTACTGAGAGGTGTAGCTAATACAGTTCTGTTGTGCATTCTTCAAAACCAAAAGTGAAATTTTCTGTATTCACTTAAGAAATTTCTGGTTTCAGTAAGAATTGTCTGCAGGCTTATAAGTAATTCTTTTATTTCCCTTAGTAGACAGGGCTTAGATTCAGCCCTTCTGTTACTGTTATTATAGACAGATCTGAGATGTTTTTGACATGTGAATTTAGGGCCAAATTAACAGATTCATGGCCCTGAGTTTATTGTTAAGGTGATTTCAAGATTTTAATTAAAAATAACTGAGAGTAGCCGGGCGATGGTGGCACACGCCTTTAATTCCAGCACTTGGGAGGCAGAGACAGGCGGATTTCTGAGTTTGAGGCCAGCCTGGTCTACAGAGCGAGTTCCAGGACATCCCAGGCTACACAGAGAAACCCTGTCTTGAAAAACCAAAAAAACAAAAACAAAAACAAAAAAACAAACAAACAAACAAACAAAAAACTGAGAGTAGTTCAGAGACAATAGTCCAGATCACTTTACATAGATAGTTGAGTTTCAAAAACATCAGAAATCTACAGAATGTGACATTTAATATTATTTATTCATTTGGCTAGAGACTTGTCTGTTCCAGACAGCACCCCTTTCTCAGAGTCAAAGGAGAAATTGAGCATCATTGGAGTTGCTCCAGTTGTGGCAGGACAGCCACTAGGCAAAAGTTGCCTCTTCATCTGCAGACAATACTGCCCAAAAGGACACACAGGCTTAGGGCAGCTTATATCTGCTGAGACAGAGTAGGCAAGTCCTTAAGACAGTCACAGGCCAGAAGCCTGAAGACCAATGCTTCAACATTTTGAAGTAAGGACTGTCCAGGTGTCCAGCAGTCTCTAACAATTGGCAATATTTTTGGAAGCTGTGTTATGCTTACCATATATTCTCTACTATTCAGTCATCCCTGGGATTCTGATGGAATTGAAAGACTACAAAAGTTAGAAGGGATGCAAGACAAGTTGTTAAAGGAACTAGTGCAGGTAGCTGAGAAAGTGTTTTATAACAGAAAAACAGAGAAAGAAAAAGGATGTTGCAGAAGGACGGTGAATGTGGAGAAGGCATAGTGAAGAGCAAGAGCATTTAGAAGAGAGGAGACAAAAAAAAAGATGCTAGATAGCTGAAGAGAGATAAGAGACAGGAGAGAAACTAGGAAGCCTTGAGAGCCTAGTAAGATAGTGCCTGTCAACAGAAGAGAATTCCTTGCTAAAGACCAAAGGGCATTGGGCAAGAAGTTGCCCCAAAGTCCTCTGTGGGGGTCAGGTCCCACGAACTCATCAATATCTGTGTAATGTTTACTCGCTGATGGAGAATCTAACCGGATACCTTCTCCTGCCCTTAGACAGCCGGTGGGCCTGTGCCTCAGGGATTACAACCTGCATAAGTTTAAAGATTCTAAATAACAACCATGACTTTTGTGTTTTGGTCCAGATAGTGCCTAGATTTCTGTACCACCCTTATGAAGATTACTGAATTACTGGGATCCTGAGGCTGGAAACTTAGTAAGACACAAAAGAAACTTGGATATTACCCTGGCAGTCATTTTGGGTTTGGGTTTAGGAGCTGAGGGGGAGCCACAGGATCATCTGCTATGGCCTTACAACATAATGTGCATGGAGAGCTGAGAGCTGCCATTGATTTAGATATAGAGAAAATAGAAAAGACTTTGACTGACCTCCAAGAATCCCTACCCTCCCTCTCAGAGGTGGTCCTTCAGAATAGGAGAGGGTTAGACCTGCTATTCCTTAAAGAAGGAAGTCTGTTTGCTACACTAAGAGAAAGAGTTCAAGAGCTGTTTTGAAACCTGGTTTAATTCCTTCCCTTTGTTCACAACTTTGGTCTCTATACTTGTAGGACCACTGGTTATACTCCTATTATTGCTTACTTTTGGCCCCTGCAATTTAAATCGCTTGGTAGCCTTCATTAGAGAGCGTGTCAGTACAGTACAGATCATGATGTTGAGACAACAATATCAAGGAGTGAACCAAGATGAGATAGAGCAGTATAGCACATAATCTCAAGATTGAGATATTCCCAAGAAAGAGGGGGAAATGTAAGAATTGAGCAAACAGGGACACCTCATAAAAATACCGAGGAGGCAGGATTGTCTATTGAGCCTAAAGACAGAGAGCTTCAGGAAGGTTTGCTGAGCAAGCATCCATCCCCAAGAGATGCCTTAATTGTGGGCAGTAATGCCCGGTTCCAGGAAACGTCCCCAGGAAGGGGTGGGTCTCCCCCACCCCTCCTACGTGCTTAAAGTATCTCCTCACCTGGGGTGAGGTCAATGGAAACAAAGAACAATGAGCTCCGCCAATGAGAGATAACCAACTCATGCTGTAAACCTATGTTCTGGGAGGGTCTAAAAAGTGTATGCCTTTGTTCCTTAGGGTCGCCTTTGCCTGAATGCAGGATGACCCCAGTATACTGGATTATTAAAAACCTCATGCTAATTGCATCGATCTCCATCTCTGTGCCTTCATGAGTGGGACTCCTACCCCGAATCTAACACTTAGAACCCCTTTAGTGAAGGATCGACCAGTTTCCCCTGAGGAAGGACCTTGATAAAATACCCAAGTTTTACTGTTAGCCTTTCTCTGTTACTGTATGCTGGGAAAAAAAAGAAACAATCAGACTTCTGAGGTGCACTGGATACTGGTTCCGAAGTGATGCTTTCTTCAGGAGACCTCAAGTCACACTGTGGCCCTCCAGTTAAAGTAGGGGTTTATGAGGGTCAAGTGATTAATGGAATTTTGCTTGGAGTTCAACTCACAGTAGGTCCAGATGTGTTCTCAAACTCAGCCTGTAGTTATTTCCCCATACTCAAGATATAATTGTGGGGCTGGTGAGATGGCTCAGTGGGTAAGAGCACTGACTGCTCTTCCGAAGGTCGTGAGTTCAAATCCCAGCAACCACATGGTGGCTCACAACCACCCATCATGAGATCTGATGCCCTCTTCTGGTGTGTCTGAAGACAGCTACAGTGTACTTATATATAATAATAAAAAAAAAATACAAATTTTTTTAAAAAGATATAATTGTGATAGGTATACTTAGAAGTTGGCAGAATTCTCTCATTGGTTCCCTGACCTGTGAAGTGAGGGATATTATGGTTTGAAAGGCTAACTAGAAACCTTTAGAGTTGTTTCTGTCACGGAAAAGAGTGAATTAAAAACAGTGTCATATTCTGGAGGAATGGGAGAAATTAGTGCCACCATCAAGGACTTGAAAAATGCAGGGGTAGTGGTTCCCACCATATCTCCCTTTAACTCTCTAGCTAATACAGGAGTCAGATGGATTGTGAAGATAGACAGTTGACTATGGAAAACTACATCAGGTAGTAACTCCAATTACAGCTGCTATACCAGGTACAGTGTCCTTACTGGAGAAAAGTACATCTCCTGGTACCTAGTATACAGCTATTGATCTAGTAAGTGCCTTTTTCTCAGTACCTGTCCGTAAGGACCACCAGAAGCAATTTGTCTTCAGTTGGCAAGGCAGTAGTACACCTTTACTGTTTTGCCTCAAGGCTCTATTAACTCCCCCCTTCCCTGAGTCATACTTAGTTTGAGGTGATCTTATCGTCTGCCTCTTCCACAAAAATATCACATTGGTGCACTATATTGACTATGTTATGTGGATCGGACTAAGTGAGCAGCAGGTAGCAACCACTTCAGACTTGCTCATACTACATATGTGCATCAGTGAATGGGAAAAAAGCCAACCAAAATTCAAAGAACTTCTACCTCAGAGAAATTCTTAGGATTCCAGTGTTGTGTGTGGTATGCAGATTACTTCTAAGGTAAACAGTAAATTATTGCACTTGTCCACTCCTACCACCACTTAGTAGGCTTGTTTGGATTCTAGAGACAGCACATTCCTCACTTGGGTGTGTTACTCAGGCCCATATACCGAGTGACTCAGATAGCTGCTAGCTTTGAGAGGGGCCTGGAATAGGAGAAGGCTCTTTAACAGGTCCAGACTGCTGTGTAGGCTGCTCTACCACATAGAGAATATGCTCCAACAGACTTGATTTTAGGTGTCAGTGGCAAATAAGGATGATGTTTGGAGTCTTTGATAGGACCCTATATGTGAATCACAAAAGAGAATTTTGGGGTTTTGGAGAAAGGCTCTATCATCATCAATATACAACTATTCTCCCTTTGAGAGACAACTCTTGGCCTGCTATTGGGCCTTAGTAAACATTTGATAATGGGTCACCAAGATACTATATGGCTTTAGCTTCCCATCATAAGCTGGGTACTATCTGACCCAGAAGTTATAAAGTAGGACATGTACAGCAGTTATCAAATGGAAGTGGTATATACATGATTGGGTCCAAGAAGATCCTAAAGGCACAGGCAAGTCACATGCCAAAGTTGCCCAAATGGCTTCTATATGATTTCTACTTGTGTTACAAAGCTGTCTACTGCCAGACATGCACCTATAGATGTCTCATGAGGTATACATGGTCAGTTAACTGAGGAAGAGAAGGGCCTGATTTACTGATGGTTCTGCACATTATATAGGCACCACCCAGAGATAGACAGCTGCAACATATATAGTGACAACCCTGAAAGTCACCAGTAAAAGGAAATATTCACAACAGGCAGAACATATGGCCATGTATTTTGTTTGGAAGGAGAAATGGCCAGATGTTTGATTGAACTGATTCATGAGCTGGAGCCAATGGGTTGGCTGGATGGTCAGGGACTTGGAAAGATCATGATTGCAAAATTAGTGAGAAAGCCATCTGGGAAAGAAGTACACAGGGATCAATCTCTGCAAATGGGAAAAGGATGTGAAGATACCGTGTCCCGTGTAAATGCTCATCAAAAGATGAATTCAGCAGAAGAGTGGTTCAATAATCCAGCAGATAGGATGACCTGTTCTGTGGACCACCAGCCTCTTTCTCCAGTCATCCCTGTCAGTTACCTGATGGAGGTTCTACATGGGTATTAAAACAGGGTCTGCCACTCATCAAGACTGATCTGGCTATAGCTGCTGTTGAATGCCATAGCTGCCAACAAAAGAAACCAACACTAAGCACCAGAAATGACGCTATTCCTTGGGGTGAGCAGCCGGTGACCTGGTTACAGATTAATTACACTGGACCACTTCCTCCATGGAAAGGACAGTGCTCTGCTTTGACTGGAGAAGACACTTATTTTAGTTACGATTTGCTTTTCATGCATGAAATGCTTTTGCCAAAACCACCATCCGTGAACTCAAAGAATGCTTTATCTTCCATCATGATATTCCACACAGTATTGCATCTTACCAAGTTACTCACTTCACATGATCATAGACTCCACTAGTCTTACCACGTCCCCTGCCATCTGTAAGCAGTTGACCTGATAGAAACATGAAATAGCCTTTTGAAGACACAGTTACAATGCCAATTAGGTGTCAGAAGCCTAGAGGGCTGAGGCTAGATTCTCCAGTAGGTGATATGTGGTTTGAATCAGTGTCTGTGATGGCTACTCTTGGTTATCAACTTGATTACATCTGGAACTAAGACCCAAAATGGAGGGATTTTTGCTTAATTTGAGTAGGAAGATCCTCTTCTAATCTAGATTTTGTTTTTAGATAGGGAAATACACCCTTTAACCCCAGAGCTTGAGGTAAGAAGGATACACCTTTAATCTGAGCCATACCTTCTGCTAGAAGTCTTTATAAGGACATGGAAGGAAGCTTTTGCTCTTTGCTTTCTTTTACCTTCTCTAGCAAGTCCATTCCTTCACTGACATTAGAGCCTGCTTCTTCAAGATTCTAGCATATACTGAAGACCAGCTGAGAGACATCCAGCTTTGTGGACTCAACAAAGTACTAGATTCTTGGGCTTTCTATTCATAGACAACCATTGTTGGATTATCTGGACTGCAGTCTGTAACTCATTCTAATATATATATATAGGCGTGGCAGGAGGGATGATGAGCCAGATTACTGTGGGGAAACTGGGGTTCAGGGATCACCTCACAAATCACATGAATACTGATATCGGTCAGACAGGGATATTTATTGAGCATACACCAGATTTGGGAACTGAACCATGAAGTTGAGTCAAGAGTCTACAGAGTTTTTAAGCCCCAAATCCACAAACATGTATATCAAGTTATTCCACCAATCAGGATGTAGGAATAGGGGAATTTCCTTAGGGACATGTCTTTGTTGTACATTTATCCTGCTCCCATTGGTCGGAGTATTCAACTGTGGCAGTACTTGCCTTGTCTAATATTTGTGTCCTAACTTGTTTGTCATAATGGGGCTTGTCTAACACCCATGTCTTAACTTGCCTACCAGGATGTCCATTATCCATTTCCACTTTCCTGGTTGATCAATCCTGGGGTGTACACTAAATAAACTATCCCTGTCTGTCTGAGATCGGTGTTCCTGTGGTTTGTGAGGCAATTCCTGGACCCCAACAGAAAACAGGATTATAGTTGGCATGAGTATCTCTGCCACATTTTGCTGAAATGTGTTTGCACAGATATTTGTTTTCTTTTTTCAGTTTTTTTGTGATTTAACATCAGTTAAGAGAATATCAGTGGTTACCATATTTAGGTTTTGAGATACAAAAAGAATGCCCCTCATAAGACACTGTCACCTATTCTAATTTATAATGCATCTGTGGTTGTACAAGGGGTGACTATCACAAGTTAGGTGTAATGATGGACTGGTTATTGTTTTCATTTGAAAATTAGGCATGACATAAGGAGATGTGATTGTGTATCAAGCTGACAAGGGATGGAGTTGTGATGGCTTTTCTTTGTTGTCTACTTGACTTCTTCTGGAATTAACTAAAATCCAAGCAGCTGGTATACCTGTAATGGACTATTTCCTAATTAAATCAATTAAAGTGGGAACATCCACATTGAATCCACATCCTTTGAGGTGGGAAAATATACTTTTAATCTGTATCTTTTGAGGTGGGAAGACTACCTGTAATCTGGGCCACACCTTCTGTTGTTGGCTGATATCAGGACATGGAAGAAGGAAGCTTGATGTTTGCCTGCTTGTTCTTGCTCTCTCTGGCAAGTCCATTCCTTCTCTGGCTTCACAGCCTACTTTTTCAGGATTCTGGCATAGAGTGAAGCACAGATTAGTTACCCAACCTCATGGACTAAACAATTACTGGATTCTCAGATCTTTGGTTGATAGATAGCCATTTGGATTAACTGGACCCCAGCCTGTAAGCTACTCTAAGGAATCCCAAATATATACATATAAGTATACATACATACGTACACATAAATATATATACATTGTACATGCATACATACTTACATGTTTATGTATTTATATATCTATTTATAACATAAACATGTAAGTATATACACATGTATATTTATATACATATACATGTAAGTATTACATATATGTGTATACAAATATGTACATCTGTACATTTATATTATTTGGCAGACGCCAAGTGAGTTCCCATCTGAAAAGTGGAGCTGATAAAGCTTTGCCGAACTTTTATGTGTAGTGTTTTATACAGTCGTTGAGTTTGGAGCTCAGCTAGGTGCTCACCCTGTTCCCTAAGATCTTTGTTCCTTTGCCCGGTGAACAGTCCTCAGTTCTCCCTTCAGGACCCTACTTCTGCCCCCTCGCCCTGCCTGCAGACATCTTTCCAATGCTGCTTCGATGGCCTGTGGGGCTTCCCACGAAGCCACTGCCTTTTCATGCTGTCCAACCTCAGTGGGCATGGGGAGCAGAGAGAGGGACAAGAATCCTGTCTTCCTCCAAGCTCCAGTTCTTGTTGTTGCTGGCACTTACAACAGCCTGTCTCCTGATCATCTTTCTGTCGGTGCCAGGCCTGTATCAAGACCCTTCTTCCTTTTAAACCCTTGGGTGAGCCCCAGTAATGGGCCTCAGTTTGTCTCCAAAGCCCTTCTCTGCATCAATTCTCAGGCCTAGCAGTAGAGAAAGGTGTATGTCCCAGATATGGTGCTCTCCATGAAAGCCAGAAAAATAATGTAGCTAGACACCTAGCATCTCTGCCGACTTCTCCGTGAATGAGAAATGGCTGAGGTGGTGGGTTACTTGGAAAGGTCTCTGCTGTCAGGCCTTAGCTGCGTGCAGGTTGGAGTTACTGGGAAGAAGAGACTCAGAACTGACTGAGCAGCTGACTGAGTCTGAGTCTCCACAGCCACCTCCCTGACTGGTGCGCTCCCAGCGGACCAGTGATCTGGCGAGATGAATAGGGCTGTGCTACCTTGCAATATCCCATACAGACACACCGACCTGATGCACCGAAGGTGGATAACAATGTCCCCTTCTATCCCAGAGGCCAGAATAAGCAGAATAATGCCACCCCTTTTGGGTCAGGGCCTTCTATTCTTCTCTCAATATTAACATTTAAAATCTAAAGGGCTAGAGGCCTTTGTTCATGAAGGTCACAAGAAAAACCACCCTGAGTCTAATCAGCTTTCTTAAATAGACCATCTGGTCAGGCATTCCAGAAGGGGCAGGCTCTGGAGAGCCCCATCGCTCCATGACAGGAGACTCAGGGCGCAGGGTTTTAAATACTGTCTAATTACCCAGCTCCACAGTGCCAACACCAGAATAAGCCCTGAGCCTGCCCAGTCCTGCTTCTGTCATAGACTTGCCAGGTGACTTCTCTCTGGGGACAAGGATTCCTCACTCTGCATAAAACAAAAGGAAGGCGAGGGTAGAGTCACCAGAACAGCCATTTCACTTTGGAATCATCTGACACGCAGTTTTATTTTTAATTTCATTCCAATGAGGATTCCTGGAAAGAAGCTGTGGCTGCAGAGACTGGTTGATCGGAACTTCGGTGATGGGCAAAGTCTGGGATAGTGCAAATCCAGAGGCTAATGACTGTCTCTCTCGGGCTAGCTTTAGGCCCTGAAATAACTCTTCCCTGATCACCTCTGTGCTGGAGCCAGCATTCTGTGACTAACAGATAAAAACTTTTAAAGATCTATTAACCTATCAGACGACTAACCCACCAAGCCAAACTCTAAGGGTATTATCAGATTATATCTGATGCTTGAAGAACTTCCCCTGTCCTGCACTGAAAGCTTCTCTGATGATCCCAGTGATGTATTTTAAACCTGCCTTCATTCATGACTTCCTTTGGCCTGTGAAACTATACAATGTCATGAAACTGCTTTCATATTGGAACATGGAATTTAGGGTAGCCTTAATCTGTGTTCCCTGCACGTGGTTGCTTAGATTTGGCTCTAGAATAAAGTAGCTCTAGTCCCTTTAAGATGAGCTGGTTTGTTGTTGTTGATGATGACGTTGTTTTGTGGTGAGTGCGTGCGTGCGTGCGTGCGTGCGTGTGTGCGTGCGTGCGTGCGTGCGTGCATGCGTGTGTGTGTGTGTGTGTGTGTGTGTGTGTGTGTGTGTGCCTCCCTGTGCATGCATGTGTGTGTTGACAGGCCCAATACCAGGCTTTCTGAGTTGGCTCGTTGGCTCTCTGGGATGTGATCCTGACCTTGAAGTTAGGTTACTTCCTCTAAACAGGAAGAAAGCCAGCTGGGTCCCCAGAAAAACGGTGTTTAGGAGCCACTGAAATAAATGGTCCCTGGGGACCTTTATTGTGATTGTTCTGAAAAAATTTTAATTATCGTGTAGCAACATAAAATATACTCATCTTAAAAGACAAATCAGAAGGATGGAGAGCAAATAATGACTTTAAATGTCGACAGCTCTTTCCCATGACCCCATTGTCCTTGTGTATGTTTCTGAGACTTTTCATGGCTGTTGGTTTGCATAATTATAATCAGATGACAAACTCAAATTGGCATATATTGTGGGATCTTTTTTTCACCAAATGTTTTCATAAAAGAATTTCCCTATGTCTTGCCCATTTCTCCCAGTTGCAGATCTTCAAAAGTAAACCACAGTTTGCTGGTGTAGACCCGTTTCCTCTTGGTATCTTTTTTCCTGGTACTTTTGTCTAACTGCTTTCCCTGCATCTAACTGCTGTGGGGGATGAGCACTGGCTCTCCGGCTCTCTCCCCAGCTCTCCCTTTCTCCTGTTCTCCCCTTCTCTGGGTCTCAGGCTCTCAGGCTCTCAGGCTCTCGGGCTCTCAGGCGCTGGCCTTTGTAGAGCTCTATATCCTACACCATGCTTTGCTTTGGGAGTTGTACCAGATAAGGATAGACTCATTGGGTCATTCCTGGTACAGGGCCTTCTCCACAGCTTATTGACCCTTTGATCTTGGTGCCCCGTGCCATCACTGCTGATGGATTGGATTAGTGTGGAGTGTGGTTCTGGCCTAGAACACATCTCCTGACGACCCCTGTCAGCTTTCATTGACTATGGCAAGTTTAGTCGCTTTAAGGGTTTGCGCAAGTTTTGGTATTAATTGGTGAAACCTCAGGTCAGAGAGCTCAGTTGTCAGTCCCATTACAAGCAGGAACAGCAGGAAAGCTGGAGCTAGATTTGGGGCAGAGCTACTCTCAGGGACCAGAGGCTCAGGGGCAGAGCTGGTCCATCGGAAGGAAAGACTCACAGGTGACTGGGCCAGAAGAAACCAAGATGGGGAGGTGAAGGCTTAGTCCCAGGGTGGAGGCAGAGGCTGGGGACCATGGCAGGTGACCTGGCATGATCCGAGGTGATGACCAGAACATTTGTCATTACTCTTCATTCAGAAGGTGCTGAAGCTCATGATGACCCTGTGCTGTGTTCCTACGCCTCGTAGCCTGTATGCTTCAGACCACATCCACACGCCCATCCTGCCTCCCCTCCTCCCTGCTAGCCTTTCCTAACTCCCTTCTTGCGCCTCCTCTCATCCTGTTGGCCTTCCCTTCCCATCATTGCATAAGCAGAAGGCAAGTAAAGAACACTTTGCTGCAGTGCCAGGGAGTCTGCCAGCCAATGGAGACAGGCTGGTCCTCCAGAGAGATAAGCACCTTACAGGAGCCTCATCGGTTCATGGAGAGTCATCCCAGGCTTGAGAGAAGAAGAAAAGAGCACCCACTTCACAATCAAACCCCAAGAGCCTGGACTGTGAGGGCGAACCTTGTAAATTGTGAGCCCTGGGAAAGTGTGCATAAGAAGGCTGGGTTTGTGATGAACCTCGTGATGTGTGCAAGAACTGCAAGATGCTCCATACCCAAGGAAAGCAGGAATGTGAATGTGGGGGTTGGGGTACAGTGAGGGCGACAAACAAGACAAAAAGATAATTGGAGAGGTTCAGGCCCTCAGTGGACTGGCCATACTGTCATTTAAACTTTGCCCAAGGGGCGGGGCACACTCAGGTTGCACCTGGACAGCATCTGTAGGGACTGAACTCTCTCAAGGGGGAGAACCAGTGGTCACATAAGCCAAGGACAGGCAGGGGGAGGTAGGGGTGGTGGGAAGGTGGGGGAGAGAAAGGTAGGGGGAGGGAGTGGGGGGAGGGGGATGCAGGAGGAATGGGGTAGTGGAAAGGTAGGGAGGGGTTAGTGGACAAGTAGGGGAAGGGGGGG
>JADRCC010379758.1:0-13311 GCA_019843855.1 Hylomyscus alleni
AAAAACATGTATTGTTCCATTTTATGGAGGAAAATACTTCCCCTCATACAGATGACTATCATACGACTGTGACCCACAGTGACTTCTGATTACTCATTCTATGGCTCATTATCAACCTGCTGCCTCCCTGATTAAAGTCAAAGACAGCCACACAAAGCCTTATTAAACTCATATAATGACAATGCTAATATATGTTTGTTGAGTTTTGAAACTAAGTTTTGAAAACCAAAATTGACCGAGAGGTCACTTTTTTTATGCAGACATAAAAAATAATGCATTTTAAAGGGATGTATTCAAACACCTTTGTGATGCATATTCACAGTTTCATTGTTGTGTTCTAAAACCAGCAAATGAAATGTCACATACTTCCATAGGTCGAGTTTGTTTAGCTTTGTGACTCATGCTTTAGGTAAATCAGACATAATTAAGAAAAATAAGCAGATAGATGGAGACTTTGGTGGAAGAGCTAAAGGTAAGGTTGGGTCATTTTCCAACCCTTTCAAGATTGAGGGCAGCATTGGGTTTTGTGATGCCTAATTTGACTTCAAAGCTTATGGATCCAGACACATCAGTCCCACTGCTCTTCCCTGGCCTTGATCAGGATTGTTTTCAGCTCACAAAAGAACATTGCCTTCGCTCAGAAACAACAACAAAATTGCCCCAAGCCTCAAAGCAAAGTTTCCTAATCCATTTTGCTTATTCTTTTTTCTTGGGTTCTGTGTTTTTCTACCTCCACTTAGAATACAGGTATATGTATGCTAAGAGTTGACAGATTTTTGTTTTACTAATCTCTTTGACATTGCAGTTCATACTCTAGAGATGAGGAAAGCAAAGTCCAGACACATGAAAATAGGACATAAATCTGAAAGAGTCTAAGTCCACATTCAGCGCTATGCCCACCAACCCTGCTACCCCAGCCCCCAATAGAGAGCCACACTGTACTGGCATTCAGACAGAGAAGAATTCAACGTAAGGAGATGTTATCTTCAAGAAGAAAATTTTGGAGAGATCATTGCTACTGGTGTTTCCATAGAAGTTAGAATGAAAAGATGATGTTTATGGGGTCTGCAGATGTACCCATTGCTTATGTCTCTGGAGGTTATCAGATGAAGAAGGGTGAGAAAGTTAGGTGAATGAAACTCTCTGCAACTGGAGACTTTCTGGAACTTTTGAAACAAGTATGGGTCATCCCTCAGGCCCCCATGATGGAGTCAGCTAGCCCTGCTCATGATAAAACTGTATCATGCTTCCTGAGATACTTTAATTCAGATGACTCATAGTTACTCCACTGCTTTCCTTTACAGACTGTTGTCCCATCTACAGTTGTCCCTCCACCTACCCAATAAAACAATGTCTTCCTGACAGAATTTAATCACCAGTTATCTAGCTGCATGAAGTGTAACATTTCTAGACCTTATTGCATATTATAAACAAATGTCGTGTATCCCATGCTAATATATTTTAGTACCGTTTGCTCACTTGACTAAGACTTCTTTTCTTTAAATTAATGGGAGCTTGTGACATTGGCGTCATGTTATGATCTGTTTATAATTATCTTTACCCAACTCTTTTCTGAAAAGCGAAAGACAGCACAAGGCTTAGAGATTATTATCTATTAATAATTTTTCTTTAGTGGAGAGGGAGATGGCTCAGTGAGTAACAGTGCTTGCTACACAAACAATAACTAGTTAAGCTATGTACAAATCCCCAGAACCACATAAAAAGCCTGTGACTGTAACACTGTAAGAAGCAGAGACAGGAAGATCATTAGGTCTTGCTGGTCACCATTGTATCTCTAGACTCACTTGAGAGACCTTGTCTCAAGGGAATATAGCAGAAAGTGAAAGAGAAGGATGCCTGACTTTAGAGGGCTGCTCTAGTGCTGCTTTTATTCAAACTCTAAGTTCTGTATGCCATGATCTGGTTGTTCCAAGATGAGCAGATTTTGATGTAGATAGCTTTTATATGTAAACTTTGCCCCAACCCAAGGTATCCTTGATTGGCTAATAAAACTACCTACCACCTGGGCTGGGCAGAAGAGAGGGGAGCAGAGTCAAGGTTCCTGGGCTTGGGGTCCCAGGCAGGGCCTAGGAGGGGAGGGGGAAGGAAGAAGGAAGAGGGACAAAGGAAGAAAGAAGAAGTCACTATGGGGTAGGTGGATCTTGAGTGCATGGCCGTAAGGGCTGGCTTGTTGGAGTGAGAGTAGCCCAGGTGGAGTATGGCAAGTAAAATCTTGGGGTTATTGACAGAGAAGTAGACAAAATAACACAGAGGGCTGATATCTACCCAGCTCTAGTGATTTAAGACTTACTATGAATATAAAGTTTTTTGTGCCTTTTTTTTTTTTACAAACTATATAGTCTAAGTGGAATAATAAACCCCAAAATAATATTTACCACAACACCTGATATCCTCCTTTGGCCTCCACATGTGCACACACATATACATACACACACATATACACAGATGCACACATACACATACACACACACACACATGAATACACTACACACACATAAAATAAAAACCTTAATGTTTCTTTTCAATTTCATGTCACAATGCTCAAATTTGTGGGTTCATTTATTATTTTCTTCTTGGTGATATGTATAGACACATAAAAAACCCTCAAAGGATGAATTATTTCTGATAGCATTTCATTTCCTATGGGCAATTTATTCCAACCATGGTGCAAAGATTCTTCATATCTCAGTCATTAAGTGTTCTCCTCTTTCCTCTGTGTTCAATTGTCTCCCCTTTTGCCCTAACCATTTTTTTTCATTGTGCAATTGAGGTCCCACCTAATACTGAGAACTATAGCCCCCCTGCATATTGCCCACATATTAACCGTATGATTCATTAGCTATTTTCATATGATCTCCTATCACTGTGTATGTGATAAAATTTAAAAGGGATCATGAAAGGGGGAAAGATCTTAAGGAGAGAGTGGTAGGGAACAAAAGAGTATATTAGAATACATGTAACATAAAAAATAAAACAACAGAAAGTGGGTTTTTGAGGGTAGGATGAGGACTGGCTGAAGATGGCCAGAAAGGTGGGAGAGTGAAATGAGGAGAGCCCATAGAACAAAGTATGCAAAAAAATCCATAATGAAACCCAATATTCTCTCCCTTAATAGTTGTTTATTGGCAGTAGACTAGAAGGGATGGCAGAATTAAGCATTCACAAACAGCACCACACACAAGAGCAGCAAGAGTGATGGGAAAGAGCCTGAAGGCCCCTCTTCAATAGCAAGTGGTGGAAAGGGACCTGGAGTGTAGATGGAGCCAGCTTAGATCACCTCTGGTTAGTAGGCATGGTTAAAGATGAAGAGAGATTCATGGACTGTGGCTCCAGACTGACCACTTGGGGTACACTTTCCTTGACAATCGAAACTGTTGGTCAAGGCTCACCTGATGTAATCCTCCTGGGTGACCTTCACGTTCTCTTTCTTTCCACTCCTGGCCTTTAGAGCAGATGCTCCCAGGGCTCAGCCATAGGAGAAAGTCAAGGCCCCTGAGCTTCATTCAGCAGGGGACACTTGCTGATAGTGTTTGAGGTTGATAGATGCGTGTTCTTCACTCTGCCCTCCAGACAGGAAAGTGACCTCAAGGACAACAGGGGGAACTGTGCAATGAAGTGCTGTGACAGTTGTCATGGCAATCTCCTTGTTGGAAAATTTCTGGGTGCAAGTATGGATAGGGGTGAGCATGTTGGGCTTCAGCAATGTGCCTTCCAGATAGACATGGTGGTCACTCAGGGCCTTGTAGACAGTACCTTCTCAGTTATATACTGGCAGTGCTTCAAGTCATGGTCCCCATGGGGAGAATTTCAGACTCCACAGTGGGTACGATGCTGTTCTGCTGGCAGATGCCTGCCATGACAGGCCAGAACATTGGCATTTTCCATGATAGCAAGGGTCAAAGGAATATGTTTCCCAATCTTTAGCACACAACGCCACTTGGCAAAGTTGGCTCCATCCTTCTTATACTGGGCACACCATTCAGATAGCCCATCCAGCCCTTGGGTAGTGGTCTCTTCATTGGTTCCCACCAGGGGTACTATGCCCTTATCTACCTTAATGTCCACAACACCCCCCTTGGACTTGATAATTTGGGGAAAGGGATGTCCATCATCTGCCTTCTGGCACAACGTCTAGTGGAAAAGCAGGAAGAGGATCATCACCCCCCCCGCCACACACACACACACACACACACACACACACACACACACACACACACACATACACACACCTGCCAAATGCAGGGATTCACACAGTTATCAGCAGTCAGCTGCATCTGGTGGTAGAAGTGCCTGTTCTTCTAGGTGTGCTCTGTCCCAATGCAGGTGCTTGCCAATGCTTCCAGTGGACTATCTGCTCCTAGGATGCCCTTGCTTGAAGCCACAATTTGGTGAGCAAAGTCAGACAACTCTTTTTTCTGCTCCGGGATCAGTGCTGGGTTTGGGTAGGACATGGTGCCAGTGACAACACTTTCCTGGCAGGCAAGAGAACTAAGGAGCCAATGAGGCTAGGCTCACCAGAACCTAGTTCTGCAGAGCGTTCTGAGAGAACACGGCCTATTCTGCTGGGGGGGGGGGCAGTGGTGGTGGAGGAAACCCATTTTTTTTTCATATACTAATTTTTAATACTTGAGTTTTTAGAAAAGGACTGTTTTAGTTGTCACTATTTTGGGCTTTAAGAATTTATAAACACATGGAACATGGCAGTGTAAAACCAATAAGGAAACAAAAAATAACTGTGAGGATTGCCATCAACAAACCTTCTTCCTGCTTATTGATCAGGATAGAACTCAGCTATGAATATTGGCTTCAGACGTTTGATGATCAGTTTTATATGTCAGCTTGGCAGACAACCATGCTGTACCAGAAAACACTAGTCTAGATTTGTTCCTGTTGTATGTACTTGTGACTGATATCTACAGTTAATTGAGTTTAAGAACATTACTGTCAATCAACACATTTGGGCCTTATCCAGTTAATTGAAAGGCCTTATCAGCTAAATTGAATTTTTTCATAAGGAAAAAGAAATTTTGTATCTGTCCAAGTGTTTCCATTCTCTGCCCTTCCTTATGAATTGCCCTATATATATACACTTTAGAGTTTCATAGCTAACTTCCATAATCATGTAAACCAACTCAGATGTTTGGAGTGTGTGTGTGTGTGTGTGTGTGTGTGTGTGTGTGTGTGTGTGTAAGTGTGTCTAACATTCAACAAACACTAAAAGAACCACTAAAGAAGGGATGCTTAGACAGGCATTGGGGTATAGTTGTAATTCCAGTACTTGGAAGGCTGATGCAGGAAGATCACCATGAGTTCATGGCTAGCCCAAGTTACACAATGAGGCTTTGTCTCAAAACCACAAAGCAATATTGCTGAAGACATCACTTGCTTTGCTTATAGAACAGAAAAATCAAGATGAAACTGAGCTGGAAGCTGCTTCCTTGATGAGGAAGCTTTCATAAGACGAGAGATTCAATGGAAGCTACTATGAGGGAAGGGACAATGAGAGTCACCAATGTCTTAGCTCAGCTGTGGATTGATTCTTTGTGCTACACTGCTGATCAGTCTGTAAAGGTGTGCCATTAGTGAAATGGTGGCAGAACTAATATGGGCATGACCAACCACTTTCAGATGGGATCTGAGACCCACTTCACAGGAAGGAATTCATGTCTGCTACTGGAAACCTAGTCAAGAGCTTGTAGCTGAAGAGGAGAAGGCCCCAGGACAGAAACGTAGAACAGAAACTAGTTGGGAGAAGGGGAATCCACAAGCAAGGGAAGGGTACAAGAGAGGCTGAATATGATCAAAATATATTACCTATGTATGGAAAGTCATAACAAATATTTGTTTTGAATAATTAATATATGCTAATAAAATAGTAGTAGAAAGTATAAAACAAAAAATGGAAGAAAGAGTATTTGAAGGATACACACTGACAAGTGAAGTTAAACGGGAGAAAGTTGCTGGAATTGTGGAGTCATCTTGAAAAGGTTAATTTACATTGAGTATAGTAAAGGCATAAATCCAGCAGACAGTAGTTAAAGGAGCAAGTTTAAGTGATCTGGATAAGTAAGCCTTCTTTACATGTTGACATTCCCAAATGCTGTAATTGTAAAGAATTTGTTTGCCTTAAAAATTCTCCCTTGGCTCATTGGCAAAAGGTAGTTAATATTAAACAAACAAACAAAATTCAGAAACTTGGAACTCATTCCAAGCTTTGTAAGCTAAATAAATTACTTTGTTCATTATTTTAACACAAAAGATATACCATTGAAGTATTTCATGCAGTGGCATGCTGTGGTCAGATTTGTGTTTCAAAATGGTCCCACTGGTTACCAGATGGATACCAAACTTGAGGGAGATTAAAATGGAAATGGATAGCTCAGTTAGGAAACTTGCAGTGATCAAAGCCAAGTGAGAGCAGACTGGTCCAAGTCTAGGGTTGTGAAAGTGACTCTAAAGATGAACGGATAGATCTGCCTGCATTTTACAGACTGTAGGGTGGTTGAAATTTTCTGAGGTGCCTGATATGAGGCTCAGGAGTGGAATGTTTCAATGATGACTGCTGGGTGTTGGGCTCAGGGAACAAGATAGATGGAAGTGTCATCATCTGAGACAGAGAAGGCTGGATGTGAGCCATGTATGGTTGAAGAGGATGGTAGAGAGAGGCAGAGGAGCACGAGTTCTTTTAAGATCGTTTTATTGAAATGTCTGGGAACAATCAAACAGGAGATGTCAAGCTGGCAGCTAGATGCATAGGTCCAAATTGCAAAATGGTGTTCTGATCTGAAGATACAAGCCTGTGAGTCATCTTCCTATGAGTGGTAATTGAAGCAGAGGCTGTAAATGAAATCACCAAAGGAGATGGTGTGAAGTGAGGAGGAACGAGTACTGAAAGATTGAACACTGAGGAGTTGGACTATTTAATGGCTAGGCAAGTGTACCTGCTCAAGATATAAGTTCAATAAATGTTCATTGAACTACTTTATAAAAAAAATGGCTCAGTGCCCTTGTTGTTGTTGCCTGGGCCCACAGAGTTCCCAAGTACATGTTCTTAAGTACTGCAATGGATTCTTGAAATATCTCCCATCCTCTTGGCATTCCTCCAGTCTTCCCCATTGAGGGCTGGTGATATCTGCCAAGTGGTATTGAGCTTTGTTCAAGCTGAACCTGTTTCTCGCCCATTTACTTCTGTAACCCAGAATTAATCCACACAAGCTAGTTTACTCATTCACTTTCTGGCTTGTGAGATTATACATCTAGGTCCTTGATGTCTGTATGTTAAATAACACTAACTTTTTAAAACGTGTACATTTTGTAAAATGTGCATGGGCACTGTCTAAAAACACCTTGATCACAGTGCTTTGGCATGATGGAAATCTTATTAAATGACTACTATCCCTCTAGCACTGTAGGGAATACTGGGCAGAAAACATAATGTGTACCACCGAGGACCTTTCAGTCTATTTAAGGAGACAAGAGTGATACTAACGACAGAAGTAAAGGGAGACAAAGCTGCAGGAATAGGATGTTTATCACACAGCCAGAGAGCTAAGGTCTGCTGAAATCAGGAGCCAGGGACTGTGATTTCCATTCACAGAACAAGATATCCAAGGGACTTGATGGAGTTGCATTGCTCTCACACTGCCATGCCTTGTGCTCCTAGGAAGAACTGGACAGAAACCATATTTGACAAACAGATCTCTGGGGAAGAGTATTGCACAACCACCTGCAGAAACCAATTCAATCTCACATAATAGAATTTGATCTTCTTTTAAACGATTTAGGCCACTTGAGAGTTTTAGAACTCAGTTCCCAAATTAATTTAGCATTTATCTTCCAGACAGGCTATTACAGCTAACAATAAACTCCCGTTAAAGGAATTTAGATGAATGTAGCCGGGGGAAGAAGCTCCTCATTTCTCATCCCACTTGACTTGTCTTCAGCATCTGACCATCCCTGCCTGCTCCCCAGTCTCCAAGGCACTACACTCTGCCACACTGGTGCTACCTACCCTCTCTACCTCTCCCACTGCTCTGCTTTGAGCCCAGAGGTGCTTGACAAATAGTCCTGACTGACTGACTGAGCACTTCCTGTTCCCTTCTGTGCTGATTAGTCTCCCCTTTCTTTCTAATACTTAACATTTTCCCTGACCAGTTTCTCTTTCCCTGTGTTCTCCCTGTGGCTGCTCTCAAGGCTTTAGCTGCCATGTATACTGGATGCCCCCCACATGTGAACTTCCATCTGTAGTTCTTTTTTTTTTTTTAAGATTTATTTATTTATTAATTATATGTAAGTACATTATAGCTGTCTTCAGACACCCCAGAAGAGGGCATCAGAGCTTATTTCGGATAGTTGTGAGCCACCATGTGGTTGCTGGGATTTGAACTCAGGACCTTTGGAAGAGCAGTCAGTGTTCTGAACCGCTGAGCCATCTCTCCAGCTCCCCCATCTGTAGTTCTAAGCCCCAATTGTTGAGAGCCTCTTGGGTGTGTGACAACCAATTCAAGGATAGTATGGCCAACATGGAACTCTTATGTCTCTCTTTAATATTGCTTTATTAGTTACTTTCTTGTTGCTGTGATAAAATTGTATTTCTTAAAGGCAATTTAAATAGAAGTTTATTTTCACTTATGGTTCATGATGGGATGGAAAGCATGAGAGCAAAAGCAAAAAGCAGAAAGACCACATCTCCATCATGTCCAAGAAGCAGGTAAGGTTGAAAACTCTTAAAGCCCCTCCATAATGATGGACTTCCTCCAGCAAGGCTATACCTCCGAATGAGTTCATGACATCCTGAAAACACTAACTGGGGACCAAATGCTTGAATACCTGAGCCTATGGTATACGTTTCTCATTCAAATCACTATAGTTATCTTTATTTCTATACACTGAATGGAAGCTTAGAGTTCCAACATTGCTTTAGTAAACAGGAATAAAGCTTTCTATCCCAAATAGTCTCTGTCTCTGTCTGTCTCTGTGTCTGTCTCTCTCTCCCCCTCTCCCTTTCCCTCCCTCTCCCCTTTCACCTTTCCCTCTCCCTCTCTTCCCCCTCTCTCCATCTCAGTTACTCCCTCCTCCCTCTTTCTCCCTCCCCCCTCACACACACACACACTTCTGTACCCAGCCAGTTGTGAGATCCTACCAGTTTGCCCTCCACAGCTTCATTCCTACTGCACTTTCATTTTTTATTATGTGCAATCGTGTTGTTTCTCACTTTACTAATATTTTCTACATAAATGTATCTTTTAAAAAAAACAGGGTCTTATTCATGCATCCTAGGCTAACCTTGAACTTTTTGTAGCTGAGGATAAAGTTGAACTTCTAATTCTTCTGTCTCCATCTCCCAAGGGCTGAGATGACAGACCTGCTGCCATCATGCCTGGTTTATATAAAGCTGAAGATCAAATCTAGGGCTTTGTACATGCTAGGGAAGCACTCTGCAAACTAATCTATATTCCAGTCCTGGTTGCCTAACAATCTGAGATTTATCCTAAGAACACATAGTTGTCTTCTGATCTCTACACAAGACTCATAGCACAAGCACATGCACACATATGTGTGTATGCACATACAATAATAATATTGATAATAATGATAATAATAATAAATACATAAAATGTAACAAGGAACATAAGAGGTATTTAATGAGGGTAGGAAATGCATATGGTCAACATATATTGTATACATGTATGAAAATTTCAAAGAATAAAAATGTATATTTATTGAAAAAGAAGAAAAAATAGAAGTAAAAGCATATGTATCTGTCATTTAAAATGTTCTTAATATCATATGAAAATGCTTTCATATCCTCTAGATCAGTTATGAGTGCTTCTTGGATTGAAGATGTACTTCAGTTGGTTTTATTTTTAAAAAGGCTTTCTGCTACAAGTAACAAACTCCTAGGACGAATGACTCATACAAGTAAGAAGGCTGTTTTTCTCCCATAAGTCCAAAGGTAGCTGGAAGTTGGCATGTAGCCATTGGTGCCATCAAAAGACTAGACTCTCTCTGCACTGCCATCTATCCTTTTTGTCGGCTTTTCATCTTCATTGTCACCAGTAATTCAGCTGCAAGATGGCTATTAGAACCCCAGGTATCATGCCTGCATTTAAGGCAGAGACTAACAGAAAGCAGGCAGCATTAGCAAAGCCTGGGTCTTTTCTTCAAGAAAGAAAAACTCTGTTAGAAGCCCCTCAGCCATCTTTTGCTTATGAATCATTAACTGTATTATGTCACTGTCATATGGCCACCTCCAACTCCAAGGGAAGCTGGGAAAATGTTTGGCTTTTCAAGCCATTGTTGTAGATGCAGGCAAGAGGAACAGGGAAAAATGGATGAAAATCAATGCTGGATTCTCCAGCCCTGGAGGGCTTGTTGCAGCCCTGTTTCATTTGGTCAATACTAACACCTAAAATAGAGGATGCTCTCCTTCATGTTAAACCTAAGGAAATGAAGATCCAGAGAGGATCAGTTAGTTGTCCAAGGTGCAGCTATAGGTGACTTCATGATTCTTACTGAGAGCTTTACCACATTACTTCTGTGTGATATGCAGTCCTAAGTCAGGGAATACATGATGCTCCAGGAAAATTAAGACCCTTACGACTCTGATCCAGACTACTGTTTGAAATTCATCTGTCACAACACCCTCCACACCTCTAGACACTACCCATTTCTCCATTGTTCTCTGATGGTGACTGAAGGTTGGGGTTTCCTTCACAGTCAGTGATCCTTCAACTTGGAATGACCTTGATTTCTCATACTGACACAAACGACACCCTGCAGCTTTGTTGATTGAGCTGAAATTTTATTCCTACTTCAAGATCCAGATTAAATTCTTTCTCCTAGCTGAAGCGTTCTTTAATTCATTATTCCTGGGGCTCTATTATAAGGTTTTATTTATTCTCCATTAGTTTCTCCCTTTCTAACCTGTCTCCTTAAATCATACACTCCTTGATGGCTCTGAGTCGTATCTCTATAATCCTGTCTCTACTATCTGATACAGCAACAAGAAGAGAACACCTCTAGCAAGCATTTTGCTTGTAACAGCTCTGTTGCAATATAATTCACATGCTAAACAATGCCCACATTTAAAGTGTGTAACTTAGTTGGTTTTAGAATGCTCACAAAATTGTGCAACAACCTTCACTTCCAGGATGAATAGTACTAATTCTTCCCCAGCCCTAAGTACTAATTTCCTTTCTGTATTTGTAGAGTTACCCATTTTGGAAATTTCATTTAAATATAATCATATATGTAATCTTCTGTGTTTAGCTTTTTCAAATAGCCCAAAGTTTTCACGGTTCATCAGTGTCATAGCATGTATTAGTATTTCATTCCATTTAATGGCTACAGCACATTTTATTCATTCATCAGTTGATGGAAATTTGATGTTTCCCTGTGTATGTCTCTGTCTCTTGCTTTCTTTCTTTTTATTCATATTCTTTTTTTTCCCTGCAGTGAATATGCTACCATTAACAATGACGCACAATTATCTGTTCAAGTCTCTGCTTACAGTCCCTTACTGTAGTACTGGCTCATATTACAACTTTATTATGCTTGCCTATTTGAAGATTTGTCTTTTTTTTCATAATAGTCTCACCCAAAATGGATTAGGGACCTTTTATTCTTATATTCTTGTTAATGCTTCTTATCATCTCACATTTTTGTGCTGGTGCACACTAAGTGCTCTCTTCCTGTGGGTTTGATTTACGTTTCCCTGAATAAAATATTGAGCATCACTTCATGTGCTTATCAGTCATTGATATCTTCTTTGGGAAAATTCCTGTTTAGTTAATACAGCCACTTTAAATTGAGCTCTTCGTTTTATGCATGTGGCATAAGAATTTTTGTATATTATAGATATTATTTCTTATAGATCATTTTCAAACACTGGCTACCAATATTCTTTATTGGAATTAATTTTTAAGTAAAAATACAATGCAAAGAATGCTATTATGGTTTCCGGAAACAAATGTGTTCTTATAGTTTGTACTAAGTCAGCACCCTCCTGCTTGCCCTCCTCTTGCTCCCAGTTGCTGGCTGATTATTTCCTATAAGCTAGTATCCACTTCTGCTTTCAGGCAGCATCTACTTCACCATCTTGTCCTTTTTCCCAATAGAAAGCATGTTTAAATAGAAGAATTCCCAAATTTCTCTTCAAAGACTCAGATATCCCTTGCAAAAAATAACAGACACATTCAAACAAAGTTTGCTTAAGGAGATCATCCATAGATCAGTTTCTATAATTGCCACCATAAAACTAGAGCTGGTTCTCTCAGGGAAAATTTTGTCCAGTAACTAAGCAACACAAGTTTATTTATGTTCTGATAAAGTACAACAAAATAGCAACAACAAACCTCCAGATAATATAGGTTACCTTAAAGTAGTCGCAAAAAAAAAGTAATAAAAGAGAGAGGGAAGCAACACAGCTGGCCATGAGTTTGCTAACCTCTCCTAAGCACACGCAGTGTTTGAACTCTGGACTGGCCCTGCCTTACAGCCTCAGCCATTGGCAGCCCTTTTCATTAACCTCAGGGTATCTTAAGACATCCAATTTTTCATCTCAATTCTAACAGTTTCCTCCTGTTTTGAACACTACATATTAGTCCTTTCCAGATGTAACTGCCAATGCAGACAACACTATTGAAAGGATGAAACACATGCATTAAACCTTGGAGCTTCCAGATCAGCTTTACAATAATGACCCCATGTCTGTTCCCTCAAAGGACAAGTGAGGGCCCCACAGTTAGAAGAACAACAGGAGATTGTACCCATGAAGTTGTAACTGTCACTGTTTTTAACTTGACTGATTAATATTCTTTTCTAGTAAATGTGTTTTACCTTAATAATAATAAAAAAAACCTCACATTGTCTTGGTAGTTCTAGAACTGTAGATGGTTGCTTCAATCAGCAGAAGGATTTGTGTACTAAAGGTCCCTTACATTGCAAGAATCAGGCAGAAGACTTAATTTATCCCTGTCTTATTTGCTGTTTCCCCCAAATTTGTATTTATCTTCTGGGAGAGTGAAGACTGGCCAGGAGAACTTGGCTCCCATGTAAGCTGTGTTCATTCAAGCACCTAGCTGTGTTTCTACTTACGAGTCTCCATTTTCCTTTATTTAAAATGGCAATAATGATTACATGTTCATTAAACTAATTTGGAGTCAGAAGGAGAAAAAGAAGAGAGAGAAGAAGAAGAAGTAGGAGGAGGAGGAAGAATAGGAGGAGGAGGAGGAGGAGGAGGAGAAGAAGAAGAAGAAGAAGAAGAAGAAGAAGAAGAAGAAGAAGAAG
>JADRCC010379803.1:0-12095 GCA_019843855.1 Hylomyscus alleni
CTCTCTCCTTCTTCTCTCTTCCCATGTCTTTACTCCTTGGACCTCTTGCCATTTCAAATCTTCCCTCCTCTCCAACATCTTCCCCCCTTTTCTGTTCACATTTCCTCTCTCCTCTTCTCTTCTCCTTCCTCTTTTCTCCTTCCTCCTACCCCTTCCTCTTTTCCCTGTGCTTCCCTCCTTCTTCCTCTTTTTTCTTCCTTCCTTTTCCCTCTTCCTCCCTCCCCTTCCTGCATTTCTTTTCTTCCCCTAGCTTCCCTCTTGCCTCCTCTTCTATCATTCTCCCTCCTTCTATGCCACTCCACTTCTTCTACTTCTCTTCTCCCCTTTCTTCTTTCTTCCTTACTATTTCCTCCTATTCCCTCCTGTGCCCTCTTCACTCTTCCATCCTCTTCCCTCCTGTTAACTTTTTCCTCCTCTTCCTTTACCCTGTTACTTCCTCCCTCTCTTCTCTCAACCCTCTTCCTTTTATCACTTCATCCTCCATACCTCTACTTATATCCTACTTGATCTTTCATGCTCCACCCTTCCCTTTTTCTTATTCCCTGTGATTCCTCAGGTTGTCTCCCATTCCCTCCACTTTTCTTTTCATTCATTCCTCCCCTTCAAACCTTTCTTCTTTCCCCCTCCTTTTTCTGTCCTTTGTCCTCTTTGCCTCATCCTCTTCACTTCCTTCCTCAATTCTGTCCCCTTCTTCCTCCACTTCCCTCTTGTATCCAATTCCCATCTCCCTCCTCCCTATTCCCTCCCCACTTATCTTTACATTTCCCTTTTCTTCCTTGTACTTTCCTGATACTGCCTCCTCTTTTGAGCTTCATTTTCCTTCTCCTTCCTCTTCTCTGTTTACTCTTCTATTCCCTCCAATCTCCTCTTATCTATTTCCCCCTCTTTTCTCCATCCTATTCCCTTTTACACTTTTCCTTCTCCCTCCTCTTTCTTCCTCTCTCTTCTTTCCTTCTCCATTTCTTCCCTCTTTTGTACTTCCTATTATTCCATCTTCTTCCTCCCTCTCAACTCATCCTTCCTCCTTCTGCTTTCTTCCTCTCCACTCTATTTTCCTTTCCCCCTACCTTCACTTTCCTACTCCCTTCAGGTTCCTATGTCCTTCTCTATCCCATCTTCCCTCTACTAACTTACGCCTACCACTTCCGTTTCCCCTCTTCTTTGTACTGCCATTTTCCTGCTTCTTCGCCTTGCTTTCTCTTTACTTCTCTCCTTTTACTCTACCTACCCCATTCATCTCTTCCCTCCTCTTTCTTATTCTGTCTTCTTCCTTCCTCTTTCCTCTCTCCTCCTTGCTACTCTTCTTTTCTTGCCCCACTTTAATAGTCCTCTTCCCCCATTCAGCCTCTTTCCTATTCCTTCCTTCTCCCTCCTTTTCTTCATTCTCCTTCCTCTCTGGTCTTCATATCTACTTCTTCCTCTTCCCCATTTCCCCCATATCCCCTTCTCTTCTTCTCACATTTTGTCCCTTCCTGCTTCCCTCTTCCCTTCTTTATCCTGTTTTTTACTCCCATGTAGTCCTTCTCCCAATGTCTTCCCTCTTCCCTACTCTTTCCTATTGCCCCCTCTTCCCCACTTCCCTCCAACCTCATTCCTTTTCTTCTCTTCATGCTTTCTCCTCACTGCCTTCCCTCCTCTCTTCTTTCCCATCCTCTCTCCTCTTTTACACTTCCTCTTCTTCCCTCCCTGCTTCCTGTCTTCCTTTTTTCTTGTCTCTCTTCTTTGTTCTTAGTTCTCTTTCCTCCTTCTGTCTCCCTGGCCTGTCTTTCCTCTGCTCCCCTCCACCTCTTTGCTTTTCCACCTTCTTTCTCTCCTTTTACCCCTACTTCTCCTTCCAGTATCTTCCCTCCTCACCACTCTACCCACCTCCCCCTCTTCACTTGATCCTCTTCTTCCCTACTCTCTCCTTCTTACTCTTCTTTTTAGCATCTTCTTCCCTCATTTCCTTCCTCCACTTCTCACCTCAGTCCTTTTGCTCCCTTTCCTCCTCTTCCGTTTTCCCTTTTTGTCTTCTTCCTCCTTCTTCCCTTTTCTTCCTTCTTCCCTCCCCATCTCCTCTCTTTCTTTTCCTTTCCCATTCTTCCTCTACCCTTTACTTACCTCTCTTTCTTCCTCCTCCATCTCTGCTCTTCCCTCCTACTCCATCCCATCCTACTCTCTTCCATATTCCCTGTTCTTCCCTCCCTCCTTTTCCTCCCTCCTAGCTCTCCTATCCACCTCCCTTCTTCCTCTCCCTTCCCTTTCTCATGTTATTTCTTCCCCCTCTCCCCTGTTCCCTCTTTCAAATCCATCTCTTTTCCCAAGAAAACACAAAATGGAGGGGGACAGACTGGAGGAGGGAATACAAGGAGAAGATGGAATGATAAGGCTCTACCATCTTCTTCCCTCATCCTCCACCTTACATTCTCTTTTACTCTTCTCATCTTCCTATGTCTCCTCTCAACTTCCCTCCTTTCTCTCCTCCCACTTCATGCTCTTCCCTCTTGTTCTCTTTCCTCAGATCTCTCTTCTCTTTCTTTCCTCCATCCCCCTTCCTCCTCTTCCCTCTTCTGTCCTATTATTTCTCCCCCTTCCTCTTCTCTCCTCTTTCTACATCCCTCATATTTTCCATCCTTTTATCTCTTCTCACTTCTCCCCTCTGCTCTCCTTTTCACATCTTTCCTGTTTTCTCTTACCTCTTCTTCCTTCTTTACTTCTCTTTCCAGATCTCTTTTTACTTCTTCTTCTCTGTCCTCTTCCTTCCTCATTCTCCCACCCTCCTCTTCTATCTTCCCTCTTCCATCCTCTTCCCTCCTCTTCCCCCTTCCTTCCTCACCATACTCCTAAACTCATTTTTCTTCCCCCCAATTTCCTCCTCCTCCTCCTTTTCCTTTCCTGCTCTTCCCTTTTCACCCCATTACCTCCTCTTCTCACTTTAAATTTCTTTTCTACTTCCCTCTTCCCTCTTTTCTACTCTTCCCTCTTCACTATTTTTCCCTCACTCCTGTTCCTTCCCTCTCTTGTCTCCCTTTTCCTCCCTCCCCTTCTTCCTACCTCACCTCCTTTCCACCTCTTCCCTTCTCAACTTCTCTCTTCCAACTACTTTCTTACTCCATTAGCTTTCCTCCATTTCCTTTGTTCCTACCCCCTTTCTTCCTTCTTCCCTTCTCCTTCCAATTTCCTCTTCTCCTCTCCCCTCTCCCAATGTCTTTTTTAATTTTCATTTCATTTTCATTCCCTCCTCCAACATGTTCCCTCCTCTTTTCTTTTCCCTTTTTGCCTTTTCTTGTTCATTCTGTCCTCTTCTCTCTACTTCCCACCTCCCTCTTTTTCCCTCCACCCTTCTTCTATTTTCTCCCTCCTCCCTTCTACCTCTTTTCTTCTTCTTTCCTCTTTCTTCATTTTACCTCTACCCTCTACGTTCATCCTTCTTCCTCTCCCCTCTTCACTCCTTTCTCCTCCCTATTTCCTCCTCTTCCTGTTCCCTCTTCTTTCCTCCCTCTTGTCCTTCCCCCCTTTCCCTCCAATTACCTCCTCCCTACTCTTCCCTTCTTCATTTTTCTATTTTCCTCTCTCCTTTCCTCTTCTTCCCTCCTCTTCATTCTTCCCTCCTCTTCTTTCCTCCCTCCTCTTCACTACTCTCTCCTTTCTATTTTCCTCCTTGCTCCCTTTTCTTCACTTCTTCCTTCTCTTTAATACTCCTCTATCCTCTTCCTTTCTCATTCCCTCTTCATCTCCCATTTCTTTCCTCTTCTCTTTCCTCTTCTTCCTTTCACTTTCTCATCTCTTCTTCCTATTCCTTCCTCCCTCCATTCCCTTAACTTCTCTCTCTTCTTTTCATCCAAATTCCACTCCCTCCTCTTGTAACCTTTCTCATTCTCTTCCCTTATACATACTCTACATTTGGCCTCCTTTCTCTTCCACCCTCCTTCTTTCCTCCCTCCAGTTCCTTCCTCATTCTTTCTCTTATCCCCTATTTCCTCTTCCTTTCACCACCCTCTTGCCCTTCCCTCTTCTTCCCAGCTTCACCTTTTTTCTTCCACCCACCTTTCCCCTGATCCCTCCACTTCTCTCCTCTCTCCTCCTCTGTCCTCTTCCCACCTCTTTCATCTTCTCACTTCCTTGCTTTCTCATTTTCTTCCTCTCTGCCCTTCCTTCTTCCCTCCTCCCTTCACTCTCCCCTATCATCCTTCTTATTCGTACTCTCTTCCCTCCTCCTCTTCCCTCCTCTTTCATCCTTGTCTGTCTTCCATCCTCCTACATTCATACTCTTAAACCCTATTCCTTTTTTCTCTTCCATCTTGCCCTCTTTCCTCCTTCCTCTTGTTTCTTCTTCCCTCAAATTCCCTCTTCCCTCTACTCTCTGCTCTCCTCTCGCTTATTCACACCCTTTCTTTTCCTCCTTTCCCTCATCTGTCTTCCATTTTCTCTTCTTCCCTTTTCCATCCTGTTTATTCCTCTATCCACTTCCCTCCTCAATCCTCTATCACCTTCACTCTTCTCTCCTCTTCCTGTCTCCCTCCTCCCTCCTCTTCCCCTTTCTCTTCTTTCCTCCTTCTTCATCTTTCTACTTTCTCCTCTTCCCTCCTCCCTCCTCTCCTCTTTCTACTGCCCTAATCTAGTCCCTTCACTATTTTGTCTTCTTTCCTCCCCCCAAGCTATTGATCATCTTCCTTACGCCTCCCTCCATCCTTCCATCATTCTCTTTCATCCTCCCTCATCTTTCTCCTTCACTCCTCTTCTCTACTCCCTATACTTCCATTCTTCTTCCTCTTCTTTTTTTAGTCACCATTCTCCTCTTTTCGTTCTCTGATTTTTCTCTTTCATCTTCCCTTAATTATCTCTTCCTCCTTCCTCCATTTTCCCTCTTCTCTCTTCCTTTCTTCCTTCATTTTCAACTCATCTTTACTTCTGCCTTCCTCCCTTTCTAACTTAGACCCAACACCTTTTCTTTCCTCCCATCCTTTACTGTCCTCCTCTACACTCTTATCTCCTCTTCACTCTCCTTTCTTTGTCACCTTTACATCCTACTTCTCTTTTCTTTCTTCTTTCCTCCTCTTCCATTATCTTCCCCCTCTTCCCTCTACTTCTCTCCTTCATCTTTATTCATTACTCTTTCCCCACTCCTTAAAGTTGACCTTTCCTCCTCCATCTTATCCCTTCCTGCTCCATCTACCATCCTCCCTCCTGTTTTGTTCTTCCTTCCTACCTCCCTTCCATCTTCCTTTCTACTCCTACTTCCTTCCCATCCTGCCTTTCTTGAAACATCTTCCCTTCTCCTAGTTCTTTAGTCCTATTTTCTCTTTCCTCCTCTTCCCTCTTTCCAGTCTTCCTTCTTCCCTTACCTTTTCAGTATCTCTTTCCTCTTTTCTTTTCATTCTCTCTTGTCCTTTCCCATTCCCTGTTTCTTTCTCCTCCCTGTTTCCTCCTCTTCCCCATCTCCATTTTCCACCTCCTTCTCCTTCCCTCTTCCCTCCTCACTGCTTCTCCTTTTTTCTGCTTCCTCCCCTTCCCTCTTTCCACCTCTTATACCCTCTATCTTCTTTGAATTTCCATCCTTTTCTTCCTCCTGATTCTTTGCTCCTCCGCCTTCCTCTCTTCCTTCCTCTCAACTCTTCAGTACTCTTTCCTTCATCTTCTTCCAGCCATCTTCTTTAATCCTTTTCCTTTTCTCCCCTTTCCCATTTCCTTATCTTCCCTTCATCTTCCTCTTCCCTCCTCCATCTTCTTCCCTTCTCTATCTTCTTCCCTCTTCCATCTTCCTCCTTTCTATTCTGCCCTCTCTCTTCTCCCCCTTTCAACCCCATTCCTCTTCTGTCCTTTTCCCTCTTCTTGCCCTGTACCTCTCACCTCTTTGAAGTCTCTCTCCCCTCTCCTTCCATTATCTTCCCTCTTCCCTCCACCTTTACCTTCCAGCTTCCCCTTTCTTCCCTCCTTCCTCCCCTTTCCACCTCTCTCCACTTTCCCCTTCTCTCCTCATCTCTCTCCTCTTCACTCCTCTGCCTTCTTCTCTCTGCTTTCCACTAGAATTTCCATCCTTTTTGCCTCCCTCACTTGTCCATCCTGCATCCTCTTCTCCCCTTTTTCTTCTTCCCTATTCTTTCCCTTTCCTTCCTCTTTTCTATTCTTCCCAAATCTCCCCCCTATATTGCTTCCTCTTCTTCATTCATCAGATCTCTTCTTGCTTCATCCTCTTCCCTCTGTCCTCTTCTCTTTTTTCATTTTTCTATCACTCCCTTTCACTCTTTCCTCCCTTGCTTGCACTCTGTCCTATTTCTAGCTCCTCTCTCCACATTTCTATACTTCCTCTTCGACTCTCCATTTCCTTCCCTCTTCTCTCTCTTCATCCCCTGCTCCTTTCGATCCTCTCTTTTCTTCTCTCATCTTTACTCTTCCCTTCTCCCTTCAGTAGATTCAACATCTCTTCCCCCCTCCTTTACCTTCCTGTTTTTCTCCTTCTCTCTTTTCTCTACAGTCTTTATCTGTCTTCTTTACTCCCTCCTATTTCTTCTCTGTTCCTCTTCCCTCACCCCTCCTCTCCTCTTCCATCTTCCTCCTTTTGTTCCTCTTCCTTCTTCCTTCATCTTCTCTCTTCCATCACTGCTCCCCTTCCCTATTCTCTTCTTTCTTCCTGCCTTCCTGTGCTGGTTTGAATTATAATGGCCACTATAGGGTAATATGGAGTGGCACTCTTAGGAGATGTGGTCTTGTTAGAATAGGTGTTGCCTTGTTAGAAGAATTCTGTCACTGGGCATGGGCTTTGAGCCAGGTCCAGTGCCAGTATTCAAGCTTCCTGTCAAATCTCATGTCATCACAATAACAGATTAAAACTTCTGAATTGTAAAACCAGTCTCAATTATTTTTTTCCCTTTATGAGATTTGCTGTGGTCAAGAATTCTTTTTACAGCAACAGAAACCACAAAAGACTCCACTTCCCACTTCCCTGTTCTTCCATCCTCCCTCTTCTTTCCTCCCTATTCCTTCTTTGTCTTCCCACTTCCTCCCTCTCTTCCCTTATCCCTCTTCTTCATTCCCCTTCCCTTCTCAAGCATCTTATTTGCACCCTTCTCTTCCCCTCCGTCTTCTTCCTACTCTTTCCATGCCTTTTTCCTATCTCTTCAACCCTCCCCCTTCTCTTCTGTTCCCCCACTCTTCCTCCACCTTGTTCCCCTCTTTCATTCTGTTTCATCTTCACTCCTCTTCTTTCCTCCTGATTCTTAACTCAGATCCCACCTTCCTCCTCAACATCCTCATCTTCCTTCCATGCCCCAATTCTATATTTCTTTTTCCCTATTCCTTCTTCACCTCTTCTTCCTCTCCTCTACTTTCTTTCCTCTTATCTTCCTTTCTCCTTCCTATCATCTACTCCCTCCTCTTTCCTCTTCTATCACCTTGACTCCTTTATCTTCTTCCCTCCTCTGTTCCCTTCCCTCTTTTATCTTCTTCATTCCATCCCTCTTTTCCTATTTCTGCCCTTTCCTTCCCTTTCCTTCAGTACTTATAGCACTTATCTCCTTCCTTTTCTTCCCTCCTCCCTCTCCTTCTCTCCTTTTCCCATTTCACTTTTTCCTCCTATTACCCCTTTTCTCTGCCTCCATCATCCCTCCCCTTTTCACTTTCTTCTGCTGTTCTCTTCCCTCCCTTTTCTTTCTTGTGGCTCTTCCCTCCTCTTCTCTCCTCTCTCATCCCTCTTCCTTTCTCATTTCTCCTACCTGTCATTTTCACTTTTATCCGCTCTCCCTTTTCTCCTCTTTCCTCTCTTCTCTCCTCTGTTCTCCTCCCCCTCTCTACTTTCCCTATTCCCTCCTCTAACTTCCTCTTCTCACTTCCTTTCTCCATCTTCTCTCCTCTTCTGTCCTCCTTCATCTTTCTTCCTCCTTCATCTTCCATCCACTCTTCCCTTCCCTCTTTCTTCCTCCATCCTCATCCCTTCTTCCCAGTCCCTCCTGCCACTTCCACTTTGCCCCATTTAAAACTCCTCCTTTCTTCTTTTGCCCTCTTTCTTACCCACATTTCCTCCTGCCTCATCTTCTTGCTTACCTCTTCATACCTTCCTCCTGTTCTTCTCTTCTGTATCATCACTCCATTCTCCTTTTCTCTCCTCATCCATCTCATCTCCATTCCTCATTGCCCTCCTCTATTACTTTCCCTCCTCTTATCCTCCCTCCCTCCTCCATTCTCCTCTCTCTTAATTCTTTTTCCTTCTTTCTCCACTCTCTTCTTTTCTCCACTCTCCTTCCTCCTCTTTGCTCCCATCACTAACCTCTAATTTTCTCTTTCCTCTCCTCTCCTCTACTCTGTCTCTTTCCTCTACCTTCCTCTTTCTTCTCTTCTCATCCCTTCCATTATCTTTCTTCATCCAACTACCTGACCTCCCTTCCTCCTCTTCTCTCTTTCTTCCTCTTTCCACTCCCCCACATTGTCTCCTTCCTCCTATTCTTTCTTCATTCTTGTCCCCTACTCTCCTCTTTCCTCCTAACTCTAATTTCCTCTTACCTCCTATTTTCATCTCTCTCCATCCCTCTCCTCTTTTCTGTTCCCTTCTCTCCCCTCTTTCTTCCTCATCCTTTGTATATTTACTTCCTTCTTCCCTTCCTTTTTCCTCCCTTTCATTCTTCCTCCTCTTCCCTCTTCTTCCTCACTATTTTGCCTCCTCTTTCCACTTGTCGCCTTTCTCCTCTTCCCTCCTATTGTCTCCTGTCTCTGCTTCTTTTTTAAGTCATCCTCCTCCCTTCCCTCATCTTCCCACTTCTCTCCTCTTCCTCCCTCCTTCCTCCCTCCAATCTCTTCTTTTTTATATTATCCCTCTTCCCTGGTCTTTCTCCTCCCTCCTCTTTTCTTCTCCCCCTCTTCCCTCCTCGTACATTCTTTCCCCCACCTTCTACTTCATCATCCTCCCTTCTCATCTATGGTCCTTGCTTCTTGTCTACTGTCCTCATTGATTATTGTTTCCCTCCACTACTTGCCTCAGTTCTCCCTTTTATTCTCCTCCTCATTCCTCTACTTCCCTCCTTTCTCCTCCTCCATCCTTCTTCCTTCCCTCTATAACTTTCCTCTTCCACCCTCTTCACTTTACCCTACTCTGTCCTTTTCCAGCCTCCGTCCTCTCCCCTTTCCCTCCTCTTCTTTTCCCTTCCTCTTTGATCTCTTCCCCTCCCCTCATCTTCCCTGTTCTCTCATCTTCTTTCCTTTCATGTGATACATCCTGCTTCTTACCTCCACTCTTTTCTACACTCCCTCCTTTTCTGTCCTCTCTCCTCTATTCTACTCCATCCACTTCCATACTCCCTTTTTCCTTTCTCCCTCCTTTTCCATCTTCTTTCCTCTTCCAGCTTTGCTCCTCCTCACTCCTCTTTCTTCCTGTCCTCTCCTTGTTCTTGCATCCCTTCTCTTTCCTCCTTCTTTATCTTCCCCTCTATTGGCTTCTTCCCTTTTCTTCTTTCCTTCTCTTCTTTTCTCTACTCTTCACTTTTGTCCTCATTCCTGTTAACTTCTCTTCCATATTCTCTCCTCCCTCCTACTCCCTCTTTCATTTTCCTTTCTCTTTGATCCTCCCCCTAATTCCCCTTCATCTTTTTTCCTCTTCCCTCTTCCACCCTCTCTGGTATTTCCTCTCTCTTCTTCCCTCTGCCATCATCTATGGTATTTTCTCATTCTTCTTCCCCCTTCCCCTCCCTCCTCTTCCTTCTGCTTCTTTTCAGACGTTCCTTATCTTCCCTCCTCAGTATTCTCTGTTCTCACCACAAATCTCCATTTCATCTTCCTTGCTCTTCTCTCATGTACCCCCCAAATCCTTCTTCAGTCTGCACTCCCTTTCCCTTTTTCTTCCATCCTCTTCCCTCCTCTTTCCTCCAACTTTCTCTTCCCTCTCCCTATCCCTCCTCTTCTTTTCCATAACTTCCCTCCTTTCCTCTCCTCTTCATTCTTCCATTTCCTTTTCCTTTTCTTTTCTCATCCCTCCTCTCCCCTCTTCTCTCCTCATTCCTCCTCATTCAGCTCCCCTTCTTTCCCACTTCACTCTATTTCTCTTATCCTCTGTTCTCTCCTCCATCTTAGTTCTTCCTCACTCTTCTTCCTTTCTCAGTCCAATTTCCTCCTCTCTCTACTTCATACATCCCTCCTTGTCCCCTCTGCCTCCTCTCTTCAGACTTCCCTTTTCTCCCATCTTCTCTCCTCTTCCCGACTCCCTGCTCTTCACTCATATCCCCACTTCTCTGTCCCTTCTCATCCCCAATCAGTCCTTTTAGCTCTCTCTCCCAGGTCCTATTACCTACTTTCCTTTCCTCTCTTTCCATTCTCCTACTCCCTCTTTCCCTCCTTTCCACTCCTCTCTTCCCTCCTCCATTCTCCTTCCTCTTTCTTCTCTCCTATTGTCTCACTTCCTTTTCATGTCCACCTCCTCTTTTCATCTTATCCCTCTTCTCTCCACTTCTGATTTCCTTCCACTTCACTCATCTTCTTTTTTACCTTGTCTTCCCTGTTCCCTTATCCGTCCCCTTCCCTCCTCCCTCTCATTTTCACTTCCACCTTTTCTCCACTTCTTTCCTTTTCCTTCTTCCCTCCTCATTTCTCTTCCTTCCTTTTCTCTCCTCCATGGTCTTCCTTCATCCATCTTTTATCCTCCTCCCTCTCTTCCTCACCCTCTCTACCTTCCTCAAATTTTCTCCCTCATTTTCCTTCATCCCTTCTTTCCATTTCTTCCCTTCTTGTCCCTATAACCTCTGCTTTCCTCCTCTGTCCTTCTCTCAACTTCCTCCCTACTTCCCTCCCCTTCTCTCTTTTCATTGCTTGCCTCCTCTCTCCCCTTCCTACTTCCCTCCTTTTCTCTACTTCCTCCTGCTTCCTCTTTGTTTCTGTCCTTATTCCCTCCTCTTCCCTCCTCACTTTTCTTCCCTCTTCCATTCTCTTCCCTCTTTCCTCACCCTTAAACTTCCCCTACTTCCCACATCCCTTTTTCTCTCTTGCCTCCTTCTTTCTGTTTCTTCTTGTATCCTCCTGTTCCTTCTTCCCTTTCCTCCTCACAATTCTTTTCTTCCCATCCTCTTCCCTCTTTTCATTTTACCACTCTCTTCTCCCTCCTCTTCCCTCTTTCAACCTCATCCATCCATCCTACTCTTTCCTCTTCCTTCCTTGTCCATCTTCCCTATCCCTAATCTTATATTTTACCTTCTCGCTTCTTCCTTCCTTTCTGCTCTTTTTCCCTCTCTTCATTCTTTTTGCCCCATCTTTCCTTTCTCTTCTCCTTGCCTCCTCTTCCCTCTATTTTCACCTCCCTCCTCTTCCTACTTCAACTTCCTCTTCCTACTACAATCCCATTCCCATTACTTCCTCTCCCTTTCTCTTCCCATCTCCCTACTCTTCTGTCTTCCCTGTGTTCATATTTCTCTCATATTTCATATTACCTCTTCTTTCTTCTCTTCCCTCACATCTCCTCTTCACTCATCCCTCTTCTTTCCTTTTCTCTTCTCTTCCCTTCTTCCTCCTCCCTCCTCCCTATCCTTACCTCTTAATTCCTCTTTCCTATTACCTCTTTTTCATCTTCTCTCCTCTTCCCTCCTCCCTACTTTTTTCTCTTCCCCTTCATCTTTTTACATCATAACTACTTCTTCCCTTTTCTCTTCTCTCCCCTATTTATTCATTCCTGTTTTTCTTTGTTTTTTCCTCTGCTTTTCTCATCTCTCTATTCTTCCTCTTAATGGCTTCTCTCTTATTCCTTCATCTCTCCTTCATCTTTGATCTTCACTTCTCTTCCATATTCCTTCTTCCTTCTTTATCCTGCTTACTTTATTTTCTCTTTTATCCACTTGACTTATCTTTGCTTATTTCTCTCTTCCCCTTCCTTCTTTTCTCTTCCCTAATATTCATTCCATCTTCCCTCATCTCAGATCTTAATGCTCTTTTTCCCTCTTTCCTTCTCACTCACCTTTTCTCTCCCAACCTCTTCCCTCTTCTTCCTTTCTCTTTCTCTTCTCATCCCTCTTCCCCTCCATCATCTTCCCTCTTTCTTCCTCTCCTTTTCACTCATGCCTCCTCTTTTCTTTCCCATCTTTTTTGTGCCTCTTCCCTCCTCTCTCCTATTCCCTCTTATTCCTCATCCCTATCTCATCCTTTTCTGT
>JADRCC010379928.1:4313-15928 GCA_019843855.1 Hylomyscus alleni
GGCTGGCACTTCAAAAAAACAAAGGTGTCATTCTCTTTGGCTTCCTTTTTCTCCTGGTTGTTCTCCTTCCCCCAGCTTCAGGAAGCTGTCTCTGTTCTTCAAGGACTTAATGTGCTCAATCCGCACATTGATCCTCTTGGCCGGAATCTTGCCCTTAACTTGCTTGTTTACAGTGATGCCCACTACATGCTGGGTAACATTGTAGACTCTTCCGGTTTTGCCCTGGTAACACTTAGGGGAAATTCCTTTTTGAACAGTGCCCATTCCTTTGATGTCTACAATATCACCCTTCTTGTAGATTCACATGTATGTGGCCAAGGAACAACTCCATGTTTCCTAAATGGCCTAGAGAACATATACCGAGTGCCTCTCCTGTTTCCCTTTGTGTTGGTCATTTTGATGAGTTACTGGAAGATGGCTGCCGAAGCCAAAAAAGCAAAAAGCTCTTAAAATAGGATATGCTATGGATTTATTCCTGATAACACTTAGAATTCAACAGTGTAAATTTTATTATTTAAATTATTGCTTTAAGTTATAAGTAGTAATATCTACAGTCTAATGAAATGGAAGCAGAATTGAAATTTGATTTATCACAATAAAAATTTTTCAAATTCTCAATTAAAATACTGACCCCAAGAATATTATGGCCCCATCACTCCTCAGTTGTACAATATAATTCTTTCTCTGGTTCTAGCAATGCTGAAGAACAA
This sequence comes from Hylomyscus alleni, assembly GCA_019843855.1. NCBI lineage: Eukaryota > Metazoa > Chordata > Mammalia > Rodentia > Muridae > Hylomyscus > Hylomyscus alleni. Next base: position 5,024 of record JADRCC010379928.1, read on the forward strand.
TTCAAGCTTTCTGTTGGTCTGTCCTGTCCTGTCCTGTCCTATCCTGCCCTATCCTGCCTTGCAATTTTCCTTCACTTCATTTTCATATTTTGAGACAGAGTTTCCTTATGAAATCCTGGCGGACCTAGGACTAGAACTCACTCTGTATACCAGGCTGGCCTCCAATGCAGACATCATCATCCTGCCCCTGCTGCCCAAGTGCTGCAATTAAAGGAGTGTCCCCACCACACCAAGCTCCGACAGGTCAGTCTTTAACTCTGACACGCGAAAAGATATTAAATGTCATTTTCACCCCCACTCACACAAACACACAAACACATACTTTGGGGTGGCATTTTAAATTACATTTTACTACATCAGCATAAGAACAACATTCTAAGATATGTAGAATTAGAAGGGTCCACTAAACAAATACGCAAGGTTCTCGAGATTTTATAGTTTTTGGTTCAAGAAATAGATATTCGTAAGCATTATTGCAATATATTATTGCTTATCACCAACATTTGCATAATAGTGATTGCTCCTTTCTTATAGGTCCTAACACTCACCTTAATTTACAAATGCTGCTTATTAGATGAGCACGCTTTGTTTAACATCTAGACTTACGCTATTATTCTATCTTATTTTTCATACAACTAATAATATACAACGCTTACTGCAAGATTTGTCTTAGTAAGTGATTCTATTGCTGTACTAAAACACCAGGAGCAAAGGCAGCTAAGGGAGGCCAAGGTCCGTTTCACCTCACACCACTAGGGTCACAATTTATCACAGTGGGAAGTCGGGGCAGGAACTAAGGCAAGTACTGGGAGACAAGAACTGCAGGAAAAGCCATGGGGGAACACCACTCACTGGCTTATTCAACCTGACTTCTTAAATCACCTAACACAGGGTGGCACCATCTACTGTGGGATGAGCCCTCCCACATCAGTCACGAATCAAGAAATTACGTGCATGGAACCTTTTATCAAAGTAAATCAAATTTTTGAAAGGTTTCGCCAACAGTATAACAAGAAACAAAAAGTCAAGAAATTGTTGAATAGACAAATGGGATTCAGGGGTTGGAAACCTGACAAAGATTTAGAAAAACTTAACTGAGTTCCTAGTTTATTGGGAATAACCTCAACAAAAAGTGTAACTTATTCATTAGTACCCAGAATAACAGTCTATCTTAGATATCTCAGGTGCAAAACTTACCCATGTGCACTCATACACATCGCAGAGGACTGCAAAGGAGACACAAGTGCAAGAGGTGGGGAAGCTGTGGATAAAGAGAGCAGAGACCTGTCCCCAGTTTGTTGGTTGCCATTTTGTCCTATTGACAGTGTCCTTTGCCTTACAGAAGCTTTGCAACTTTATGAGGTCCCATTTGTCAATTCTTGATCTTAGAGCATAAGCTATTGGTGTCCTCTTCAGGAAATTTTCTCCTGTGCCCATGTGCTCGAGGCTCTTCCCCATTTTCTTTTCTATTAGTTTCAGTGTATCTGGTTTGATGTGGAGGTCCCTGATCCACTTGGACTTGAGCTTTGTACAAGGAGATAGGAATGGATCAATTTGCATTCTTCTTCATGTTGACTGCCAGTTGAACTAGCACCATTTTTGAAAAATGCTATCTTTTTTCCACTGTATGGGTTTAGCTCCTTTGTCAAAGATCAAGTAACCATAGGTTTTTTTGGTTCATTTCTAGGTCTTCAATTCTATTCCACTAATCTATCTGCCTGCCACTGTACCAATACCATGCAGTTTTTATCACAATTGCTCTGTAGTACAGCTTAAGGTCAGGGGTGGTGATTCCACCACAAGTACTTTTATTATTGAGAATAGTTTTCACTACCCTGGGTTTTGTTTTGTTTTGTTTTTTGTTTGTTTGTTTGTTTTTGGGGGGGTTGGTTTTTCTAAACAGGATTTTTCTGGATTGCCCTGACTGTCCTGGAACTCACTCTGTAGCCCAGGCTGGCCTCAAACTCAGAAATCCGCCTGCCTCTGCCTCCCAAGTGCTGGGATTAAACATATGAGACACCACTGCCCGGCTATCCTGGGTTTTTTGTTATTCCGATGAATTTGAGAATTGCCCTTTCTAACTCTATGAAGAACTGAGTTGGAATTTTGATGAGGATTGCATTGAATGTGAAGATTGTTTTTGGCAAGACGGCCATTTTTACTATATTAATCCTGCCAATCCACAAGCATGGGAGATCTTTCCATTTTCTGAAGTCTTCTTCTATTTCTTTCTACAGAGACTTGAAGTTCTTATCATACAGATCTTTCACTTATTTGGTTAGAGTCACACCAAGATACTTTATATTATTCGTGACTATTGTGAAGGGTGTTGTTTCCCTAATTTCTTTCGCAGCCTGTTTATCCTTTGAGTATAGGAAGGCTAATGATTTCTTTGAGTTAATTTTATATTCAGCCACGTTGCTGAAGTTGTTTACCAGCTGTAAGAGTTCTCTGGTGGAGTTTTTGGGATCACTTAAGTACTATGTTCAGTAGAGGGCTAATATCCAATATATACAAAAAACTTAAGAAGTTAGACTCCAGAGAACCAAATAACTCTATTAAAAATGGAGTACAGGGCTAAACAAAGAATTCTCAACTGAAGAATACCAAATGACTAAGAAGCACCTAAAGAAATGTTCAACATCCTTAGTCATCAGGGAAATGCAAATCAAAACAACCCTGAGATTCCACCTTACACCAGTCAGATTGGCTAAGATCAAAAACTCAGGTGACAGCAGGTGCTGAGAGGTTGTGGAGAAAGAGGAACACTCCTTCATTGCTGGTGGGATTGCAAGCTGGTACAACCACTCTGGAAATCAGAAATCTGGAAATCTGAGCAGTTACTTAGAAAATTGGACATAATATTACCTGAGAACCCAGGTATATACCCAGAAGATGCTCCAACATGTAATAAGGACACATGTTCCACCATGTTCATAGCAGCCTTATTTATAATAGCCAGAAACTGGAAACAACCCAGATGTCTCTCAACTGAGGAATAGATACAGAAAATGTGGTACATTTACACAAAGGAATGCTACTCAGCTATTAAAAACAATGAATTCACAAAATTCTTAGGCAAATGAACGGAATTAGAAAGTATTATCCTGAGTGAGGTAACCCAATCACAAAAGAACACATATGGTATACACTTACTGATAAGTGAATATTAGCCCAGAAGCTCAGAATACCCAAGATACAATTCTCAGATCAAATGAAGCTCAAGAAGGAAAACCAAAGTACAGATACTTCTGTCCTTCTTAGAAGAGGGGAACAAAATGCCCACGGGAGGAGATATAAAGACAAAGTGTGGAGCAGAGACTGAAGGAAAAGACCCTCCAGAGACTGCTCCACCTGGAGATCCATCCCATATACAGTCACGAAACCCAGACACTATTGTGGATGCCAACAAGTGCTTGCTGACAGGAACCTGGTAGAACTGTCTCCTGAGGGGCTCTGCCAGTGCCTGACAAATACAGAGGTGGATGCTCTCAACCAACCATTGGACTGAGCACAAGGTCCCCAATGGAGAAGCTAGAGAAAAGACCAAAGGAGCTGAAGGAGCTGAAGGGGTTTGCAGCCCCACAGGAGGAACATCAGTTTGAACCAACCAGTACCTCCAGAGCTCCCAGGGACTAAACCTCCAACCAAAGATTACACATGGAGGGACCCATGGTTCCAGGTACATTTGACTAGAATTCCAATTCGACTTTAATCTTCAAATTGTCAACAGCAAGTTGAGGAAAATTTAAGCAGAGACATCAAATTTGAAGAGAAAAGCTACTGAGATTGATTTGCCTAGGGGAGAATAACACTCATGTGAGCATACACTTTACAACTCACTAGAATAGAAGAGCGAAATATCCTACCAGTAAGGAGAAAACATTGCAAGGCAAAGAATGTGAACTTGGTGGGTTGTTAAGAATTATATCTAATCTCAAAATGTTTCATAGCAGGAAGTCTGTCTGACGGCTGATTATTTTAGAAACCTGCTACCCAAACATAACTAGGAGATTGGGCTCGGCACTTCCCCTCATATCCCTAACCGATCAAGTGTCCTTTATGTAAAATTGGAAGAATACTTAGTACTTAGGCTTCAAGATTGTTATAAAGGTGAAATAAGATGATGACCTTTAAGTGCCTAGGATAGTACTTCTTCAAAATAAGCACTCAAAATAAGCACTATAATAGCTGTTATATTCAGAATAGCAGAAGAAGGCAAACCCATAAAAGGGTAGATGACTGAGGCTACAATACAAAAAAAAATCATATTTCCTTCTTTCCACCTGCCATTTCTTAATTATAATAGAAGACCGGTTTGTGGAGTTTAGGGTACTCATAAGGAGCTTGGGTTTCTAAAACACAAAAGATTCAATTTTATGTCCCTAAGCCTAAGCTACATCCTTTCTTTTTCTGCCAAATTAGGGGAACTCTTCACTAAGATTTAAAAAAAAAAAAATCTTATCTAGTTTGAGATGCTCCAAAAAATAAAAACAAATGCCAAAGATTTCTTTCAGATGAAGATTGTCCTGTCTCATCATCCAGACTATCAGAAACACTGTCTTATCTTCTTGAGTGATCCATGTTGAACTTGTCATTTACCATCTGATAATGTAATGACCAAAAATATTCTTCTCTCCATAACTGCTGACTTGCTGTCTGACAAGGTAAATGAACTCAGCAACTTAACAATGGTTCAGACATAGCAGCTTTTGCATTTTAATTACAAATCACTCAATTCTACTGCAAAAAAATCTTTTGGGTTTTGAAGAAATAATATATACAATCTTGTCATAAAATACTATATAAATGTCATAAAATTCTATATAAAAATTTTCCTAGAATTGCAAGCTGGTACAACCACTCTGGAAATCAGTTTGGTTGTTCCTCAGAAAATTGGACATAGTATTACCGGAGGACCCAGCTATACCACTCCTGGGCATATACCCAGAAGATGCTCCAACATGTAATAAAGACACATGCTCCACTATGTTCATAGAAGCCTTATTTATAAAAGCCAGAAACTGGAAACAACCCAGACGTCCCTCAACAGAGGAATGTATACAGAAATTGTGGTACATCTACACATTGGAGTACTACTCAGCTATTAAAAACAATGAATTTATGAAATTCTTAGGGAAATGGATAGATCTGGAGAATATCATCCTGAGTGAGGTAACCCAATCCCAAAAGAACACACATGGCATGCACTCTCTGATAGTGGATATTAGCCCAGAAGCTCAGAATACCCAAAATACAATCCACAAACCACAAGAAACTCAAGAAGAAGGAAGACCAAAGTGTGAATACTTCATTCCTTCTTAAAAGGGGGAGCAAAATACCCATGGAAGGAGTCACAGAGAAAAACTATGGAGCAGAGAATGAAGGAAGGACAATCCAGAGACTGCTCCACCTGGAAATCCTTCCCATATTCAATTATCAAACCCACACACTATTGTGAATGTCAGCAAGTGCTGGCTGACAGGAGCCTGATATAGCTGTTTCCTGAGAGACTCTGACAGTGCCCGACTAATACATATACTAATATTAATACATAGAGGCTCACAGCTATCCATTGGACTGAGCATAACGTCGACAATGAAGGAGGTAGAGAAAGGACCCAAGGAGCTGAAGGGTTTGCAGCCCCGTAGGAGGAACAACAATATGAGCTCACTAGTACCCTCAGAGCTCCCAGGGACTAAACCATCAACCAAAGAGCACACATGGTGGGACTCATGGCTCCAGCAGCATATGTATAGCAGAGGATGGCCTAGTCGGTCATCAATGGGAGGAGAGGACCTTGGTCCTGTGAAGGTTTATGCCCCAGTGGAGGGGAATGCCAGGACCAGGAAGTGGGAAAGGGTGAGTTGGTAAGCAGGGGGATGGGGAGGAAATAGGGTTAGTTTTTAGTTTTTGTTTTTGATATTTTTTGGGAGGGGTAACCAGGAGAGGCGATATCATTTGAAATGGAAATAAAGAAAATATGTAATAAAAAATAAATAAATACAAGATAAAATGGAAAAATTATCCTAGTATAAAATTCTCAAAACCAGAAAAAAATTACAAATTTCTTTAAACCATATGTCTTAGTTTATTAAATTATAGTTTCAGTGAAGGTGTCTGGCGTAAGATTTGTGACGTAGAATCAACAGCTATCATGTCCAAATCACTGTTAAAGCATTAACAGGTAATTCTGGAGGCTGGAGTTTGTAAATGATCCAATAAATAACTGGGAAAGGAAACAACCCCTCCTTCTAGAAGGATTTCTAACTGTTTATTTAGGTAAAAGGGGGCTCGGCTTCTGACTTCTCTGAGGACAGACTGTACTGTATTTAACAATAAAAGGGGGAAATACCAAAAGAAAAGGATTGCTTTTATACAAGAGAGAAATTTCCCAAAATACCTAAAAGTAATCTAGATGGTATCCAAACCCTAGGGATATCATGTGCCTGCTAAAATGGTAAGAATGGTATTTCTCTGTGCTGTAGAGTTGACTCAGTGGTTAAGGGAACTTCTTACGAAACACCAGAGATTGATTACCGGCGTCCACGTGGAGAGTCATCACATTCTTGGGCACTAAGCATACACATGGCACATAAACATACAAGTAGACTAACACTCATAAACATAAAATCATAAAAATAAATTTATAAAAAGAGAAAGGTATTTCTCAACATTCAAATTTATTGCAAAGTTAAATTGGTTTTAAAAGACACATATAGTTCACTGACATACTCACGGATGAAGGGGTAGGAGAGGAGCCCTGGTGGTGGCACAGGGGTAGGAGAGCTACCATGCAGCTCTTTGCAGTTGAAGGCTTCTGTCCTGGATACAGATGGAAGAAGACTCATCTGTCCTGACTATGCTGGCCACAAAGAATTTGATCATGCTCCAGCAAGTATATGAACAACACAAGACCAATTTGCTTTTTCCTTTTTTGTGGGGGATAGAGGAAGGCACAGGATAGAGGGGCAGACATCAGAAGACTGAGAGATAAGCCTGATGTGGGAACATGATGTGAAATTCCTAAATAATCAATTAAAAAAATAAATTTAAAAAAGAGAGACATATATAGGGCCTGGAGAGATGGCTCAGCAGTTAAGAGCACTGTTTGCCCTTGCAATGGATCTGAGTTTGGTTTCCAGAAAACAAATGGCAGCTTACAAACTCTTGCAACCTATGGTTGCAAGGAACCACCAGTCTGTGTGGTGCACATACAGACACTCACACATACACACAACATTCTTAAAAATAATAAGACAACTTAAAATACACACACAGTAAGGACATGGAGATGGTTCAGTGGGCAACCGATTTATCCTTGAAAGCATGAATTCCTGAGTTTGAATGCAACATAAGAAGCTGACCAAAGCAATTCCTGTGATCCCAGTGCTGAGGGGGCAGTGACAGGCAGGTCCTTGGGGAATTACTGGAGAGCCAGTCTAAATTAAATTACCATTTTTAGGTTCAGTGAAAACACTTCTCTGTGGTGATCAATAGAGGAAGACTATCATCAACATCCTCTGGCATCTATATGTGCCTAGATGGGATAAATAATGAATCTGCAAACACACATATACAACATCTAAAACACATGCATCAATAATGCAACACACATACATTTTAAAAAAAAAAAAAAACACATACTTACAATGATGCCTACTATAGGGCTACACTTTCAGCAAAAATTCCCCAAATTTGATTCAAATCTTTCTTAATTTACAAGAATAAAATTTTATGTGTTTGCATATACACACACAGAGACAAATACACTCACAAGAGTTTCTAGTTATTGACATCATAATTTGTCAAAGTTATCATTTCATTCTCAAATCTTCAAGGAAATTCTATGCAATCGATATCTATCTAGTCTAATATTTTGTTGAAAACCAAAAATTTATGACTTTCATCTTTGATTAGGTCCTCAAATGGCTTATAATTTTGACAGATTAATTTCCCCCAAACATTTACCACCAACTACAAACCCAATTAATTCAATTCCCTTAGACATTTTAAATTACAACTGCAAATTTTAACACAATCTAATTTCTCAAGCATTTCAAATACCTACTATGAATAATTTACAAATCTAATAAACAACAGGCTTTTAAACAGTCAAGGAAATACTTGTGAGCCTGAACAGGCTGATTCCAGATTGTTGAAGCACTATTTCAAATCATCTTGTGGCACAGAAATAACCTCTCCTTCCTCGAGTCATCTACTTAAAATCACAAGTACAAAACACATCACCCTATCTTCTTATTTTAAAGTCACAATATAATAAATATCAAATAATCAATATCCAATAAGCTTGAACTTCCTTAAAGCTTCCAAGTTTAATGGAGACTGCTTAAACACTTTTAAAATGATAAATCCAACATGATAAACTCTCTTGTCAAATTACATTTAGCACCTACAAATTTAGTACACCAAACATACCTGGGTGATCCTGAGGATGGTGGAGTCTATTTCTAAAGCTAGCACATCTTATTCCTGGTTTCCATATTTTCTCTTACTGATGTGCTAACAGTTCTTTGTTGCATAATGGCATCTCAGACAAGAAAAAGAGTGACTAAAGGCAGCAGCATGGGGGATTCTGACTTCACCCTTCAAGATTATTTAGCTAGAATAAGTTTATGAATCATTTCTTATACTAAAGGAGCTTTCTAAAACTGTTCTTTTCTTGCAAAAGCTTTGCATGACTTTTAACCACCTGAGTAGAATTGAAGTTCATATCCTTACACACTCTTAAAACAACTGGCTTCTTGCCTACTTGGTTTCTGAATTCCTTCTGTATACTACTCTCTTGTAGGTTTATATTTTTCAAAACCAACTTTAATAAGGGTTCTTAAATGCTTTAACCTCCCATATAGCCCAAAAATCATAGGTATGGAAGGAAGATGGCTCATAGGACAAATGGGATGTGGACCTGTTTAGAAGTAGTTCTTTGGGGTGATTCTAGTCTTCATTGTCAACAATCCAGTCCACTAGCCAAACACCAAACCAATGAGCAGCAGCAGAAGCCACAAGACTCTGAGACTCCACCTATCAGCACGAGTCGGTTAATGTAGAAACGAGCAGACCTTGTACCAACAGAAGTTCCTTGGTGCATTTCTCTCTACAAAGTCACGACAAGCCAAGATCAGCAAAGACTAGCAAGGTGAAGCAATGGCAAATGTTGTCCACTGTCTGTTGGTTTATACTTCTACTTTTTCCAAGCATCACTTGTCCTCTCAGGCTTCTGCTCTGGCGGAATATCACATGTCTTTTCACCAGAAAAGCACCACATTGTCTCCTCTGTAAAGCATCCTCTCATGTGTCTGCTTCAGCAAAATATCCTCTTATAAGACAATGTCTAGAAAAACATCACGCGGTACAACTGAATCTCCAACAAAACCGTAAACTCTACTCCGCTCTCTTCTGTCAGACTCCTCATCCTTTAGGTGATTAATATTTCTCAACCTGTCTCATTCTTTAGACCTTTCTCATGAAACAATGACCATAAAATTAGCTGTTCTGTTCTCCAATTAGTCATTTCTGCCATCAATGTCAAACTCTTTGCTCTATTCATTCAGACATAATTATTTCAGGGTTGTTTTCCAACTCAGTTGTCAACTTTACAATTCTGATTGCAATCAATCTCTCTGACTATTGTAAAATACCTGGGTGGAGAGGATTCAAGGGCAGGAAGAGATAATTTAAGTCAAGCCCACATTCCTGTCAAGCTACCAGCTCAACACATATTTTTAGTATCCCACACAGTATCTTCTCTTCTTCCTACATCTTACAAAATTTGGAAGGGGAAGAATCACATTGAAGTCCCATTGGTGTTTCAAGTAATTCATTGACATCAGAATTCATCAATAGATCTGTGATGTCAGCATTTATAACAGATGATTGGAAAGGAATTATCTTACTGAGAAAGTTATATTTAACTACTAATAAGTTAAAGTCTATAATCAGGGGAAATGTTAAAGTAAAGAGAAATACATATGGATGGATGTAATAGAACATGCTGCAAAAAGCCAAAGTTTATCTCATTTTGTTATCAGTACTTTTCCTAGAAAATTTAAGCACATAACTACTATAACGTAGCATTTCTATTTCCAATGATCAGCAGGAGTTCTCATTCTAATAGCCAGAATAACTTTAAAATTAGTTTGTTTCAATGATTAATCCTAAGGCAGTGTGTCATGGTGGAAAGAACTTGAGCTATAGTCAAGAAACCTGAATTCAAATTTCAGGTGGTTCTAATTGACTTCTCCATTCTTCAGTTTTCTCATCATTAAAAAAATAAAATCTACCTTAAAATGCTCTATTAGCAAAGTTACCCCATAGAAGGATTAGCTCAGAGTAACTGTTTCAGGGTCATTACTAATTTTTACATTATTACCTTTTACTTTATATTTACTTCAGTTTAATTATATACAAAATGTTACATATGCTAATGGAACATTGTTATGTATATACTGAAGTTAAGAGCGGTAATTTTGTATTTGAATATCTGAGAAAAAGTATTTTATAAAAAATTTCATTTAATATATATACATATAGACAAATATTTGTGATATAGCTAGTATCAAAATTCTTTGACAAAAAGTTTACTATCATTAGCTGTCAGACCATTTTGTCAGTTATTAAGAATATTGGATTAAATTCCTAAGATGAAACTAGTCGGTAACATCCCACACATGTACACAACACACACACAGACACATGTACATGTATACACACACAGGCATGAGCTTCTCTATAGCCACAGACATCCCCACAGATACCAACATCAAGTTTCGAGTCCCCTCTGTAAAACATTGTAAACTCTACATGTACGAAGAGTCAAAGTTTATCTCATAAGTTATCCCCTCTCACATATTTTCAGTCTTTTCTAGAATACTCACCAATGCA
>JADRCC010379945.1:0-47022 GCA_019843855.1 Hylomyscus alleni
CACACACACACACTCACACACACTCACACACACACTCACTCACACACACACTCACACACACACACTCACACACACACTCACAAAGTAGATTTAAATAAATCAGTTGGGGGCTGGTCAGATGGCCCAGAGGTTAAGAGCATTGGTTGTTCTTCTATAGGTCTGAAATTCAATTCCCAGCGACCACATCTATAATGGATCTGGTGCCCTCTTCTGGCTTGCAGGCAGAATACTGTATACATAATAAATAAATCTTTACATAAATAAATAAATTTATCCAAAACAAACATGGTGCCTGGCCTGTAATCTCAGCACTTGGGAAGGGAGACTCCTAGTCAGGGTTACTGTTGCTGTGATAAAACACCATGACCAGAAGCAACTTGGAGAGGAAAGGGTTTACTTGGCTTACACTTTCAAATCACTGTTCATCATTGAACAGTCATTGAAGTCAGGACAAGAACTCAAACAGGGCAGGAATCTAGGGGCAGGAGCTGATGCAGAGACCACAGAGAAGTGTTTACTGGCTTGTCCCTCATGACTTGCTCAGCTACTTTCTTATAGAACCCAGGACTACCTGTTCAAGGGTAGCGCCACCCACAATGGGCTGGGTCCTCCCCCACCAATCACTAGTTAAGAAAATGCCTTCCAGCTGGATCTTTTCAAGGCATTTTCTCAGTTGAGGCTCCTTCCTTGCTAATGACTCTAGGCAGGGTGATTATCAGCCATGACTGACCTTGACAATGTAGTAATTTTGAGCCCAGCCTGAAGCCAGTCAGCTACAGAAAACAAAACAAAACAAAACAAAACAAAAACAAAAACAAAAACAAAACCTCTATCAGAGGCCAACTGGAGACCAGGACAGGGGCAATGTTTGTACTCTGTCTAAGGATCCTTTGATTTGGGAGAGTAGAAAGTGCCTTAGGAGGGTACTGTCCCTTCCAGTGACCTGTGTGTCTCCTCGCAGGTCTAGCATCTATCTGCCAGCTCATTTTCTCCAGAGGAGCCAGTGGCCTTCGTATGCCGCCTGTTCTCAACCCGTCTTTCTCCAGTAACTTTAGGTCCCTCTATCTTCTCTGTTCCCCCTCTAGACATAGATGACAGAAAACATGTAGGGCTTTCCCATCTATACCCCAGTTCCCGAAATAATAACTCTGAGACTTAATGATATGTGGATAAATGCCTAGGCCATAAGCTTGGGTCTGTTTCCCCGGCTAGCTTGTAATTTAATTAACCCATTTATTCTATTCTATGAGTGCCACATGGCTGGTTACCCCTTCTCAGTCTGCTTCTGTCTCCTAAGAGTTCTGGGCGAACCTTTCTGCATCTGACTCGTTCCCAGAGTCTCTCTCTACCTGAATTCCTACCTCCTATTTCCTGCCCCAGCTCACTGGCCAGCCAGCTTGTTACTGACAGGTGATACTTCCATACTCTCTACAAAAACAGAATGTGTTTATTTATGTGTATGGGCATCCTAGCTTTACACACACACACACACACACACACACACACACACACACACACACACGGGGCTAGCTACCCTGGAATACATATCACAGGAAAAAGGAAACTTGTTGAACTTTTGTCCCATGGCAGTAGGAAGTGCTCTAGAAAATAGTATGAGAGAACAGGCACACCTCTTTTGGAAAGGTACTGAGTCACGTAGAATGGGTATAGCAGGAGCCAAGAGGACACTGGGAGCAAGAGGAAGTGGATGGAGGTGAGTCTCCCTGAACGGGGAAGTAAGGGAGATCCCAGAGCCAGCAGAGGCTTGGAAGTGAAGGGAAGTTGGAAGTAGAAAGCAGCAGGGAGATCCATGGCCCCAAGGGAAAGGAGTCCCTTGCCATGGTAGAAAGGTCTGATCTCAGCTAGCAGAGACAGAAGTGTCACTAGGACTGGCTTCGCCTTGGCTTCCAATCCTTGTTTTCACAAACTACCAGTGGGGCAGGAGCCCATAGAAGAAAAGGCAAGAAGGGACAGTGTGCCCACTTGTGACTTTGTTCTCATTTGGGACACAGGTGAAGAAAGTGGGGAGAGATGCCCTGCTTTATGTTGCTAAGGCAGTCAAGTCCTCGGAAATAAAGCGACTAAAACACTTAACCATGGCCTAGACTCTTAGCTGTCTTACATGTGAAATCTACTCAATTAGAAAAGCAACTGGGACCAGAGAGATGGCTCAGTGGGCAGAGACACTTGCTGGGAAACCTGAGGGACTGAGTTTAATCCCAGGGACCTGTGTGGTAGAAAAAGAGAAGCAACTATTGAAGGTTGTCCACTGAGCTTCACACATGCACCATGCACTACCACATGCATGTGCACACTCAAGCAATAGATGTCATTTTTTTTTTCATCTGAAAGGCCCTGAAGCCTGGAACCATACACAGCACACATGGTCAAGGCAGCACAGTGTCTCCATGTTTTTGTCCTGGGTTTCAGCGACCACCTCACAGTGCCAAATTGGGGCAAGCTCCAGTTGCTCTGTTTGCTCCCCTCCCTTGCCCTAAATTTGAGCCAAGGTCATTCTTGGTTATGGAAATGGTGGATGAGGGAAAGAAATCATCCCAGTGAGCCAGGAAGAGAAGATCAAGTTAAATGCTGCACCTTCCTGCATCACATCCCACAACCATGGACCACATGGGAGCATGAGAAAGAAAAATGCTAAGACACAAGGAGCTTGCCTTGCCAGCAGAACATAGTGACCTGCTTTGTCCTGGGCTGGTGAGACGGCTCAGTGGACAAAGATGCTTGCTACTAAACGAGACAATCTGAGTTCAACTCCTGGGACCACAGGGTGGAAGGAGAGAGCTGATTACCTCCAATGGTTCTCTCATGCCTTCTCTCTCTATGGCACACACACACGCACACACATGCAGCATGTGCATACACACACATATAAATAAATAAATGAACAAACAAAATGTAGTAAAACATTTTTTTTTCAAAGGTCCTTAAATAATCCTTGCCAAGCCACTAGGGAATATAGTGAATTCCAGGTCACCCATAGCTAAATAGAGAGACGAGACCTTGCTCCCCATCCCCCCCTTTTTTTTTTTAACTTTTAAGGAGCAACTATGACATTTCCTTAAAAGCTGTACTGCCAGAATACAGGAAGTGGGATACAGAACTGATTATGTAAGAGGTATCCTCAGAGGCCATCAAACTTGCTAATATATGACTACCGACTTAACAACCCCAAGTACTTGGTGGTATGAGGCAGGAGTATTGAAAGGCCAGCCTGGACAACCTGGTGAAACTTATCTCAGAGTAAGATAAGGCTGGGATGTAGCTCAGTTAATGCAGTGCCTGCCTGAGTTCAATGCCTAGCACACAATGAAACCAGGCCTACAGTCTCAGTTGGAGGTGGAGGCAGGAGGATAAAATTAAAGTGGGTGGCTGCCTAGCAGGTTTGATGCCAGCCTGGAATACATCAGACCCTGTCTCAAAGGACAAAGGAGTGGAGGGGGCCTAAGGAGATGGTTCAGCGGTTACAAGACCAGGTCCTATACGCTCTGGCTCTCATTACTATCTGGTGACTGACCTGCCTGTAACTCCAGCTCCTACAAGTCCTTCAATTCTAGCCTCAGGAGCACAGACTCACAGACAGACATAAAATCTTAAAATGATGTATCTTAAGTTCTTCATGTGTATGGGCGTTTTGTCTGCACTATATAAGAGCTGGTGCCAGAAGAAGGCATCAGTGATCCTGGAAATGGAGGTAAAAGAGGCGGGTTGTGTGCCAACACGTGGTGCTGGGAATCAAACCTGAGTCCTCTGCAAGAGCAGTCAGTGCTCTCAACCGCCAAGCCACCTCTCCAGCTCCCACTCCCCCACTCCCCCACACTTCAGCTAGGATGTGAAGTGGAACACCACTCACTCAAAGTTCACCTCCTCACTAAGTAACAGGCAGGCAAGGCAGACACAGGAAGGAAAGAAGTCCAGCCAGGGTGGGCTGCAGGAGATGTACAGTTTTCTGGTGTCCACGTCCTCTATAGACATGTTTCTACTGTGTGGTAAAGTAAAGGGGAACTGAGACTTCTACAACGCCCTTTACTGTTTTAATAGCCTGGTGACAAAGGATCGGTTTATAAATGTGAACAGGAAGTGAGTCCACTCCTGTGACTGAAAAACTCCAAAGACACAGATAGGCATCTTGACTGTGGTTTTTCCCACCTCCTAGAGAAGTTTCTGTTTCGACTTCGTCATTCTATACCATTACTGGAATGATTTTGAACGGTGTGAGCTATTTGGACAACCAGGAAATCCCAGAGGTCAGGAATATAGTTCAGAGATAGATTGCTTACTAGCAGAGAGAAGCCTTGGGTTCTGTCCACAGCTATGGGGTGAGACCCCAGGGTACCTGCTGGAGTTGCCCCTAATTATCTCTGCTCCAGCCGCCGCCTCCTCCTCCTCCTCTTCCTCCTCCCCTTCTTCCTCCCCTTCCCCCTCCCCCTCCCCCCCTCCTCCTGCACACACCCAAAGTAGTGACTCACTAGAGTCAACTAGGATTAGGAAGCAAGATGTAGAAGTGACATCTATGTGACAAGAGAGGGCACAGAATAGGGCCGAGCGAGACAATAATAAAATAATAAGAAGAAGAATCCTCTGTGTTGCCTTGGCAAGCTTCCAACTCTCTGGGCTTCCCCTCCGTTACATCGGACCCAGTCACGGAGTAGTCCATGCTATTAGGCTGGTGAATTGGGGCTCAAGTAGCCTTGGCCGCTGGATCACAGGCCACTGGGACAGGTGTCTGTTCGGGCCGGTCCGCTCCGGGCCCTGCCCTTGGAGCGGGTTTCCCCGGCAGAATCCAGGGCCTCAGGGCGCACGCGATGGGACGCGCCCCAGAACCCAATCGCACCCTGCATCCGAGGCGTGCGGCTGTCTCATTGGACAGCACGGCTCTGCAGGGCCGCCCTGCAGCCAATCGCATCTGTAGGGCGGAGCTTCGCCTGCTGTGCTAGGGGTTCAGGCGGATGCTTTAGCGCTGCAGTGGAGTCCAGCTGTATCTGACCATCCGCGCTGGCCATGCAGGAGCCCCTGCTAAGAGCGGAGGGACTGGACTATGACACCTTCCCTGAGACGCCTGCGTCGCCTGGAGAGAGGGCGCGGGCCGGGTGAGAGTCTCAGGGCTTGGGGATGGGAGATTGGGATGGTCTTATCTCCAGCAGGCAGCACACATCTTGGGCCAGTACTGACTTCTGGTGAGTGGCTACCAAGAGTCATCTGACTTTTTCTTACCGCATGCTCGCGAGTCCTATTTAAAGAATTGGACCACCATAGAGAAGAGAGCCTCCAAAAGAGTACTGGGTGGGTCCCCACCAGTCACGGGGTGGGGTGGGGGAACAAGGGTCTTGCCTAAGATCACATAACAGCTTTGAGCATCGCAACAGGAGGCAAACCCCACGATTTCTTTTCTGGAGAAAAAAGGGGCACCAGCCCCCGCTAACAGCCTGGGGATTTCCCAGAGCTGCTGCTAAGGCCTGAAGAAGGTTGCGACTTGACTGACCCTAGACCCAGGCCTCTCCCGGCTATCTGCTGAGCTGGATGGCCATGGGCTCAGGGAAGGCAACAGTCTGGGAACCCAGGGTCCATTTAAAGGACTTGACCTTGGTCCTTTGGTCCCACCCCATCCCCCACCAGAGCCTTGCAAAACAGAAGGGTGTTCCTGGCCACCTTCGCGGCCGTGCTGGGCAATTTCAGCTTTGGGTATGCCCTGGTCTACACGTCTCCAGTCATCCCTGCACTGAGGCTCTCTTCTGACCCAGCACTACACTTGGACAAGATCCAGGCATCCTGGTTTGGGGTGAGGCCTTTTCTCTAAATCAAATGGGAGGGAGCATGGCCCCACTCAGCCTGTTTACCACAGGGAACTAAAATCACCTACCTTGGAACCTCCCCTAGAGCACTGGTACCCCTCCCTAACACACATTCCTGTCTGCTAGAGGTGATGGCAAGACCCATGAGGAAGTGACATCCTGCACAGATGTGGGGAGGCTGAGGGGAAGATTTCCCAATCCCATACCTAAAGTCAGGCTGCCACAGCAGAGCTGACACCCTCTCGGGTGCCTGGAGGCAGGCACACCAGGTGCCAGAGGGATGAGAGGTGCCATATGGACAAGAACAGAGCGTGACTAAATAGAGCCCAGGAGCCCAAGACTTTAACATTAGAATGTCAGTAGACCCTGAGTAAGAACTGCAACTTGACAGCAAAGCTGGAAAGATTTGGGGTCTCCTGAGCATTTCAAGTGGGGTGGGCATGTACAGGGCACTCACAGCATATGCTGAGCACATGCCAGACACTTGGTGAAATATTTTCAGCCCTGAGGTCAACTGTGTTCTTCCCATTAACACAGCTAAGAAACTGAGGCTTAAGAGGGCATGATGCTCATGAGTGGCAGACTCTAGCCAAATTCTTTTTTTTTGTTTTTTTGTTTTTTGGTTTTTGTTTTTTTTTTTTTTTTTTTTTTTTGGTTTTTTCAAGACAGGGTTTCTCTGTGTAGCCCTGGCTGTCCTGATACTCACTCTGTAGACCAGGCTGGTCTTGAACTCAGAAATCCGCCTGCCTCTGCCTCCCAAGTGCTGGGATTAAAGGCATGCGCCACCACAGCCCGGCTTCAGCCAAATTCTTTATTCCTCAGCAACTCCAATGACCCCCAAATCTAAAAGTCCCAGGTCTTCAAGTCCCAGGGTTCTCTTTGGTAGTGTGTGAGCCATAGAGAATGCCTTTAACTTCAGCACTTGGGAGGTTGTAGGAGGAAGATCATGTTCTTGAGGCCTGCTTGGGCTCAAAAAAAAAAAAAAATATTGGAGATTCCTGGACAGAGCCACTGTAGACGGGTGGCCCCACTGCACCTCTAGAGTAGAACAGTAGTCATGGTACCTTTACATATAGCTGTCTAAAGGCTGCTGTACACCTCTGCTGACAGGGGACTCTACCAACGAATGCCTGGCTTCTGAGTCAGCTCTGGAGGAACTCTCTCCAGACTCCTGTGGGGATGAGAGCTCTTAAAGCCACTGTATCTTCTTGCACCCCTGCAGTCCGTGTTCACCTTGGGTGCTGCAGCAGGGGGCCTCAGTGCTATGCTACTCAATGACCTCCTGGGCCGGAAACTCAGCATCATGTTCTCGGCTGTCCCCTCAGCCATTGGCTATGCACTCATGGCCGGTGCCCGTGGCCTCTGGATGCTTCTGTTGGGGAGGATGCTGACAGGCTTTGCTGGGGGACTCACTGCTGCCTGCATCCCGGTAAGGCCTGATGTCTCCACTGCCTTGGGGCTGTTCTGGGCCACCCCTGCCTCTGAGCCTTTGCTCAGTGATAGTGTGTGGGGTCCACTACACTGCCCAGAGAACCTCAGCTTCCTCCACTCAGGCAGCTGACATCATTGTCACCCAAAACTTCCTACCCTGCGTTTTGACCTCAGTTCGATGCATTGCTCAACTGAAAAAATTTGCATTGCACAAGGGATGTGAAGGGAAGTTCCTGCCCACCTCCACCCCCACCCCAACTGCTTACCTCATGCAGTACTCCATACACAAACTTATCCTCTGGCCAAGCCCAGAGGGAAAAAGAGGTCTCTAGAGTAAATACAGACGCCTGCTCAGCCCCAAGTCTGAAGCCCCTGAGCTTGGTTGGGTCCCCCCCATCCATACCATCAGAGCTGAATGCTTCTGCATACTTCTTTGCTAGGGAAGGGAAGGTCGGAGCTATGGTCAGAACAAGACCCCTGCCAGCTTCTCCAGGCTCCCAAGTCCCTCCATCACCCCAGTGGACCCAGGAACATGAATTCCCCACTAAAGTCCCAAGTTGGGGCATGTGCCTTACAGGTGTACGTGTCTGAGATTGCACCCCCTGGTGTCCGTGGGGCCCTGGGGGCCACACCGCAGCTCATGGCCGTGTTTGGATCCCTGTCTCTCTATGCCCTCGGCAAGTACCATCCTGCATTCCAGCATTCAGGTTCTGGTGGGGGGTGGGGAGTGGAACTCTCCCTGAAGAAAGCCAGCACTGACAGACAGGACACCTGGCTTCCTAGCCCCAGTAGGCACCATCTCTCTGAGCACTGAGGCCTATCCTACTGCAGCAGCTTCGGACCCCCTTCCCACAGCACAGGGGGTCAAGTGTCCTATCAGTTCATGAGAGAAGCCCATACTAGAGTTGGCCTACCTGGGTGATAGAGGTGAGAGTCCCAGGCCCAGCCTTCCCAATACTCTCCCATTATATTGAGACTGTTTAGGGATCTCACTTTAGTACCAGGGTCCAGGCAATTCCTGAGGCCCCTCACTGTCCCTACTCCAGGGACTTGGGCAATCGGCAATGAGGTTACTCAGAGGCCCCATCCCCTCACTGAAGCCTCTCTCACCAGGTCTTCTGCTGCCTTGGCGATGGCTTGCTGTGGCTGGGGAGGGGCCTGTTCTCATCATGATCCTCCTGCTTAGCTTCATGCCCAACTCGCCTCGCTTCCTGCTCTCAAAGAGCCGGGATGAGGAAGCACTACAGGCGCTGATCTGGCTGCGAGCTGACTCGGAGGTCCATTGGGAGTTTGAGCAGATCCAGGACAACGTGCGGAGACAGGTGCAGCATGTGTGGTACTGCCTGACCAGGCCCCAGCACAGAAGCTCTGTGTAGCCTTGGACATTCACTAGGCTTCTCTGTGCCTTGGTTGCCTTTCCCCAAACAAGAGCGGTTCCTGCTAGTGTGCAGAGCCCGTGCAGCCTCCCGTGGTCGGGCCTCTCCTGGAAGAGGGGAAAGGGTGGTCTCTCCTAGACCCACAGATGCCAAGACAGGGTGGCCAGGGCAGGAGAGCCTGGCATAGCCCTCACCAGCAGCTTTGTGTTCCAGAGTAGCCGAGTGTCATGGGCGGAGGCCCGGGAACCCCGCGTGTACCGGCCTATTCTCATTGCAGTACTAATGCGCTTTCTGCAGCAGCTGACAGGCATCACACCCATCCTGGTGTACCTTCAGACCATCTTTGACAGCACATCCGTGGTGCTGGTGAGAACCCACTTGGCCAGCACTGCCCCAGAGTCCTGAGAAGTGTTGAGAAGAATACAGGCAGGGCAGCCAGGAAGCTAGTGACTGAGACCTGATGCCTCTCATCCAAAACCTGCCTCAATACATTCTTCTCGACTGAAGCTTAAGTGCTTTAAAATACACAGAGTAGCCAAAGAAAATAATTTAATAGAATATAGAACTCTTGGGACCGTGGCCCCAGGCTCAGATCCCAGGAGGGCCTGTGAGGTCCCTGGGAGCCCAGTTCTACCCCAGCTTCTTCCTGCAATGAGGTGTAAAGATGGGAATGACTCAAATCTACCATTGCTGTCCAACCAGGATCTGTGCCCACTATGGCTAGTAGTAGGCACAGTAGAAACCTAAATAACCTGCTGGGAAATCCAAATAAAGGTTGGGGCACAGAAAAAGTACCTAAGGGCTCAATAGCTAGGATAGCTCATGGCCAAAATAAAGGGGTGTGTGTGTGTGTGACAGTGACCCTAGACTTAGGGCTGAATGTCCTTAGTGCATTAGGGTCAGGGTAGGGCACAGGCCACTAGGCCAGGTCTCTCAGCACAGTGCCCTGCCCCACAGCCCTCCCAGCAGGATGCAGCTATAGTTGGTGCTGTGAGGCTCCTGTCTGTGCTGATTGCTGCTGTCACCATGGACCTGGCCGGCCGTAAAGTCCTGCTCTATGTGTCAGGTGAGTGTCTCCACTGTAATGTATGCGTCTTACTCCTTGCGGCCACTGTGTCCACTGCAAGCCTCCCTAGCACAGGGTCCAGGACCTAGCAAATGGCAGCTGCTACACACAGGTCTGCTTATGCTCTAAGAGCCAAGTATCCCACCCACCCAAGGGTGCGGCAGGAGACCCTGAACTTGTCATTCTGTGTTGGGGGCAGAGGGTTGACCCTTTCATACGCCAGCCTTGCCACCTAGCAAGAGGTGTAGTGGGGCTTGGAATGGACCTCACGCTTGGAGGAATCTGGCCCTGAGGTGCCCATGTGTCCACAGCATCCGTCATGTTTCTTGCCAACCTGACGCTGGGGCTGTACGTCCAGTTTATGCCAAGGCCTCTGACCCCCAACAGCACTGTGGAGGTCGTGACCCTGGGGGGCACAGAGCAGCCCCCAGCCACAGCCTTCAACTATCTCACTCTGATACCCCTGCTGGCCACCATGTTCTTCATTATGGGTAGGAGCACCACAGTGATGGGGAGACCTGGGATGGGCTGTTTGGCGGGATGGGGACCACAAGGGTTCTATTCCTTTCTTGGGTTGCCTAAGGAGTTGGGGGGTTGGAGTTAGGGCCCTCTAGCAACTCAGTCACATCACCTCAACTGAGATCCGCAGGGGAAGCAGGTAGTCCTGCCCTAGCAGGATCGTGAGACACGGGCAAGAGGGTAGACTGAGGGTTCCTAGGGTCTGAGCCAAACTACTCTCTTCTGGTCAGGCTATGCCATGGGCTGGGGTCCCATCACCTGGCTCCTCATGTCTGAAGTTTTGCCCCTGCGTGCCCGTGGTGTGGCCTCGGGGCTCTGCGTATTGGTCAGCTGGCTCACAGCCTTCGTCCTCACCAAGTACTTCCTGCTGGCAGTGGTGAGTGTCTGGCCCCAGGGCTCCCAACTAGGTTTCTCTATTAGCAGTCTCCTCCCCTATAGCAGCCCCTGCACCCCCAAGCACTGACCTCTTAAGGGCTAAGGCTGGTCAAGTGGTAACATGCTGGGGGCCTTAGGAAGAGTCTGGTTACCTCCCAGCCCAGCCGCATTGTCTCTTGACTTACTAGATGCTAGGCCTCTCTAGTGTGACCCTGCAGTTTGACTAGAGCATGATGTGAGGTCCTAAACACACCTTGCTCCCAGCCCTGCAGTGCAGCAGGCCCTGCAAATACCTGAATGCTAGCTAGCTCCAGACTTCCAGGGAAATGCAGATGGGTCAGCACAAGCCAGAACCTGCGCTACCCATTCAATGATCATTGAGAGGAGGGCTGACACAACATGCTGCCCTGTAGGCAGCCTAGAGCTTGGGTATGTAAGGGCATCTAAGAGAGTGGAGTCTCCAGGCAAGAAGGCTGAGGGGCAGCTTGGGAACAGTAGGGAAGGCTGGGTTTCCGAGCAGGGCAGTGGCCAGATGAAGGCCCCACAGGCTGCCAGTACTAGCTGAGCCCTTAAAATTCTAGCAGAGGCTGTGTATGCTTAGTGACTCCTTCCCCAACTCCCTACTGCAGAATGCCTTCGGCCTCCAGGTGCCTTTCTTCTTCTTCTCGGCCATCTGCTTGCTCAGCCTGCTCTTCACAGGCTGCTGTGTGCCTGAGACCAGGGGCCGCTCGCTGGAGCAGATCGAGGCCTTCTTCCACACTCGCAGGATGTCCTTCAGGCCCTAGTCAGGGGCTTCCCTGTAAACGGCCAAACCACCCAGGCCAGGCCTATGCACTGGCCACAGATTCACACCTGCAACTGGGAGCAGCAGCACCCCTGCCATCAGCCAGAGCACACTTCCACCTCGGGACAGGCAGTTCACCAACTATGGGCTGGTGGGCCCCAGCAGGCAGCCTGCAGTGCTGTAATACCTCAGCTGAGCAGGGGGAGCAGGCAGCCCTGCCCCAGACTGAGCAAAGGCTGTACCCAAGAACAAGGCTGTCGGGACCTCCAATCTAGTTCCTCATTCCTACAAGGAACACTCGACACATAGGTCCATGTTGAGGACAGAAAACAAGAGATGGAGGTGGCAAAGTGACATTGTACAAGGACACTGTCACATCATTCTGATCAACTGGCCAGGGGGAGGACAGGGTCCTGTACCCACAAGGGTCTGGGTACCTTGCGGAACACTGGACCCACTTCAACCTTGGATACCTCTAGTCTGCAAACTGTTCACTGTTTTTCAAAATAAAGAGCTAGGCCTACAGCCTCAGGGAGGAAAGGAGAGTGGGACATATTCTGGGAGAAGCTCCCTACCCCAGCAACCAGGCCACGCCCCAAACTCAGCCTAGACTACCAGGCCACTCTGGACATTATGGCAGTGCAGAGAAAGCTACGGTCACTGTGGAGTTCAGGATCAGCTTGCCCTCTAAGCCTAGGCTACTCTCTTCGAGACCCTGTGAGCAGGCTTAGGCCAGGCTAGGCCCAGATAGCATAGACGAGGTCTCCCTGCCAGTTACAGGCACTAGAGACAGAAGGTGACAGGCAGACCGTGCATACCAACTACAAACTTGCTTTACTTCAAATGTAACCCAATCAACAAACAAGCTAGGGGTTGGAGGCAAAAGGAGCCACAGAAGATGCCCAGACACAGACAAGAATGGGGCCTAGTCTGGGCTGGACAGTGCCCATGCTCGGAGTCAGAGCAATGAGCTCCAGAGCCACTGTGCATGGGCCTGCCAAGAACCTTAGGACCTAAGTGACTGACCACCCCACACTGGTCTATGTCTGAGGCCTCTTTATACCTCACCCCTGCCTGCCTGGCACAAAGTGGATTCCCTAGTGAGGTACAATCTCACTATACATGTAGCCTTTAGTTCTGCTGCAGAGGCAGAAGGCCTGGCCAGAACTGGCCAGAGTCCATGCCTATCCAAGTAACCAGAGGAGCAGGTGGGGCCTTTTCTCCTCCTGGGAGGTAGACAGGTCTTACTGTTAACACAGGCCCAACATATACAAACACACATGCACAGAGCCCTTGAAACCTACCCCTAGCTCAAGAAAAATAGCCTCTGATGAACCATGAAGGCACATGACCCCCAAAACCAGCTACACTATGATAGTTCTGCCCCTCCAGAGTTCAGCATGGCCAGGCTTTCTGGAGAACTGCTGCTACCCCCCCCCCCCCAAGTCCATGGATCAGAGCTTCTATCCCAAAGAGAATATCTACCACTCCTGGCCTCGAGAACTGATGAGCTAAAGATCCCCTAGAAACTTGACAACTCCATGGCTGGGTTCCACAGACAGGTCCAGCTGAAGGTCTCGTGCAGGAGGGGGGCAAGGCTCAGCACTTGACATATCATCTTCAGCCAGGCAACCCAACATGTGCCTAATGGCCAAGGACCCATCTAATCAGCCACTGATGCCAATGTCACAGGACAGTGGGAAGAGAGCAGTAGAGGAAGGTAAGGGGACAGCAGGGCACGTCCCTGGAGCCATGTGCCAGTGGAAGAGCTCTCCTTGCCCTAGCCAGGCTTACTCTCTGTGCCCTGGTACCTGAGAAGGGGCTAGCTCTGTGTGGGAGGTGGGTCTGGTCTCTGCCCAGCTCTCCAGAGGCTACAGGATGCCAGGGGCAGGTTGGGAAGAATACCTGAGGGTAATCCCTACTAATAAGGAACCTGCCGTCCCGGACAAGGAGGTTCTCAGTACAGACTAGCAGCAATACACACACCCACACCACATCATAACACACACACACACACACACACTTTCTAGCACTGAGCAGTAGGGAACTTCCACCAACCCTCTGGCCACTGCCAAGGTTGCTCTTCTGGCCAGGAAGTTGCATCCTGGGAGTGCTGTAAATTCTCAAATGAGCAGCCATCACTCCTGCTCCTGGCGGCAGTAGCTGGCCTCAGGACACTGTTGTACTCTTCCTCTGCTCTGAGGACAGCATGGAGCAGAACTGAAGCCCTACCTGCCAGCAAGCCTGAACCTAGAAAGGATGAAACCTAAAGTGGCTTAAGCCTGGGTGAAGCCTCTTAGCCAAGTGAGGACCAGTGTGTTCAGGGGAGGCTGCTCTTAGGTCTGGGAAGGGTCACCAGCACAGAATGTGCACCGCAGGCTGACAGGAGTGAGTTCATCCCATCCACATGCCAGGCCCAGGCCT
Organism: Hylomyscus alleni; assembly: GCA_019843855.1. NCBI lineage: Eukaryota > Metazoa > Chordata > Mammalia > Rodentia > Muridae > Hylomyscus > Hylomyscus alleni. The sequence goes on from JADRCC010379945.1 coordinate 13,783, forward strand.
TCAGTCCTAGTGGGGCAGGAGCTCCAGGCTCAGGAGGTCCAGAGAACAGGGAGGCACAGGAAGCCTTGAGGCATGGAGACGTATAGGTGCTCCTCTCCCAGGCTGTTTAGCAGAATTGATACTCAGCCTTCTCCAGAATTCACAGACCCCAATGGCAGTAGGCAATGAGGACAGGCCGCCCTGCCTCACTTCACAGTTCTCCCTCGAATGTCTCAGCCAGCTTCTCCTCATCTGCCTGCTGCCTCTGCTGCTGGATCCGAGCATAAGAAATGGCATCACCCCTGGAGAGAGAAAAGCAGGCGTTCTATAGGCATAGCCTTCCGACCTCCAACCCCCAGGCAGCATCCCAGGTATGGCCTGCAGGCAGATTCCCCCAGGACTGTGTTCCCCAGAGGCCCTTGTCAAAGGGGCAGAGCTTTGTTACTCTGAGAAGGGCACGTTGCCTGGCACTGACTAAGCTGAAGGGAAGAGGTGGCAGCTGGCTCCAATTTCTGGTGCATACCTTACTGTGTACAAGCCAGGCAAGAGGGACCACCTAGGCTGTCCCCTCATGTCTTGCCTCTCTTCCTGAGAGCACAGATAAAGTTACTTGTGGCCACTACATAACAACTAGACAAAGGGTCCCACTCAGACCTTTCCCACTTCAGATGGGGTAGCAGGGGCAGCAGAGGAGGCCCCACCCCAGGACTGGGCTGTAGACGCACTTTTTGCCCAGGGCGGACAGTCCATACAGCACCCCAGTGGCAAAGGCGATGGCGTTGCCCAGCAGTGTAGTCAGGGTCAGGCTCATGACGATGGGGACGATGGCCATCCTAGGAGAAAACAGACATCCCTAAAATCCCATCTTTTCTGGGGTCAGAGTCCAAAACTGTATCATGTCTTTGTGGCCAGATCTGTGACCCACACAGGGATAAATAGTAAAGAGCTGGGTAAATGACCCTACTATTCATTAAAACAGGGAGGCTGGGCCCAGAGAGTCTGGGGTATAGTCCAGCTGTACAGTCCTGTGACCAAGTGAGCTTGTCAAGGCTCCACTTCACTGTATAGTGGGGTCCTGACTTCACGGTGAGGGCTATATCCCAAGGCCCAGTTGTGCCTCAGCAAGGTCCCCCAGCTCATACCCCAGGGAACACTGGACCCGGTGCAACTATGGGGCTTCAGTAGCAGCCTGGCGCCACCTAGTGGTGGGTTCATTCAGCCCTAAGAACCTCTTTAGCTCAATCTTGAGGGATGGTTTTCCAACATGAGGTGAATTGTGGAAATGCTGACCCAAGAAGATGATGGAGCTTGCAGCTCAGCTCTCAGTCCAGTCATTTCTGGAGAGGAGGCTCACTGGGCAGGGGGATGACACTCAGAGCCAACTGCACTCCTTGGATTTCAGGTGTATATGTCTGTGTAGCCAGAAGTGCTTCAAGCGCAGAGGGTCCTTGACTTGGATGGTTGCGACTGCGGTACTCAGCAGACATTGAGCTTTATGGGCCACCTTATAAGATGTCATACCAGGTCACTGTGGCCAGCATCAGGGATTTAAGCATGGTAAAGTTTAGCAACAGCCATGTTTGGTAGGTAAGGTGTGCTACTGTGTTTTCAACAGGATATTTGTTTTATCAAAATGGAAGCTAAGTTGAGGATCCTCTATAATAAAATAATAGAAATCACGAGGCAAAAGACCACAGGAGGAAAACGGTTAACATTAAAGACAAAAAATCCAAATGGGAAATGAAACAAAGGAATCTGAGGTCTTTAATACTGCAAGCACACAGCCTGCAGAGTCACACATTAAACTCTCATTAAAGAGAGTGGACCCACCAGAGGTATTTCACTTCTTAGACATATGAAAGCAGCACTAGGCACTGCATGGGGAGGGGAGAGACACCCAGATGGCCTCTCAGGGAAGCAGCTGAGCCACATATGTTAAGATCTTTTGAATGATCAAAACCAAGTCTGGTAATTCCACACCTGGAAACATCTCCTAAGGATGTCATCATGATAGCTTGGCTGACGGCTGTTCACCAGATTTGATTGACACCAGCTAACAAATTAAGACAAAGCCAGTAAGTATGTCCAGCTGAATAAATGTGCTTAACAGTAAAAGGAATGTCATCATTTTTATGACAAAACTGAAAATGTTGATACCATAGCAAGTGAAAAGAGCAGGTACAAACGTATAACGTATGTGTAGTAGTTATAGGCATGTTAGAGATGAGCTTCAGACGTGTCTGCACGCAGACTGAAGGGACGCATGCCAATAGATGGACAGGTACTGAGGACTGGAATGACCATTTTTTACTTTACAAATGACTTTTGGTAAACATACATTATTGTCAGCATCATGACAACACATCTTAAAAATCCAAAGAAAGCCAAGTATGGTGGTGCATGCCTTTAATCTGAACACTCAGGAAGCAGAGACAAATGAATCTCTGTGAGTTCAAGGCCAGCCAGGTCTACATAATAAGACCATCTCAAATACAGAAGGAAAAGAGAAGACAAGGAAGGGGTGAGGAGCTGGCTTAGCTGGTGCCTGCTGCACATGAATTAGGGCCTGTTTGGATCCCCATATACACCCAGGTACTTTGGTGCTGGTAAGATGGAAACAAGTAGATTCTAGAGCTCACTGGCTTGGCAGTCTAGCCAAATATGTGAACTCTAGGCTCAGTGAGAGACCCTGTCTTTAAAAGCAAGTAGAAAGTAGCTAAGGAAAATACCTGATGTCCACATTAGTATTTTCCATTCGCATGTGCACCCACGTGTATATATGCATGCATGTACACATGCATGTGTACACGTGCACACACACACACTTGCACACACGCATGCACACACACACTTGCACACACGCATGCACACACACACGCAACCATGCTACACTGATTAGAATTTTATGACCCTATGAGCCCCTGATTTTAGACACATCAGAAAACTGCCAGCAAGCACACACACTGTGTGTTCTCCCTGCAGAAGCCACTCAGCCCCCACCAATCCTGAGAGTAACCTGATCTTAAAGACAATATTGGTAATTATGAGTATTGCTGCCTAGCCAGGTTCTCATGGGAAAGCCCTTCTTCAGAGGCTCCCAGGTATTAAATGTATCTGAGCGTGCTGCTGTCTGACATGCTGCACTTGTCACAAGCAGAAGAAGTAGTGTGTTTAGAGGGAATGGTGTTTTCTGTTCTGCAGTCTCCCATCTGGACCTCTAGGTTGACCACACTCCTCTCAAGGCTTCACAATTGCCTACACAGATCTACTACAACCTGTCTGGAAACTCCCAAGTCAAGAGCAAAACCCAGCTGCTTCCCCATTCTTCCACTAGTGATCTTAGAACACTCGTGTGGCCATAGCTGCCATGTGAGCTCTGGGAGGTAGATACTGGGTTCCATTCTTTAGCACCTGTTACTGGATGAGCCAGTGGCTGTGCCCACAGCTATCAAATAAAAGCTCTGCAGAAGAAAAGGCCTCTACCTGTTCCTGCCCCACCCACCTCACAACACACAGTTTTAATCAGCAGTTTGGGAACCATGCCATAGGCCCCGCCCAACAGCCCCTCACCCGCAGTAGAAGACAGCCTTCTGCCAGGAGCGCAGCCGGTCAACCTTCTCAGCTACTGTGTTTGCAAACTCCACAAACTGGCAGCAGAAGGGAGCCTCACACAACAAGAGGATGAAGGCGTTCATGCTGCAAGGGTAAAGGCAGAAAGGACAATGATAGTTTACAACCTGGGGCTACAACAGCCCTCATGCAGTGGCTCAAGGAACACTACCATCTCACAGGCCCTGAACTTCCATAAACACCTGGATTCTACAGGGTACCAGTTTCTGCTAAGCAGTTTAACAACCCACCCAGCACACTGCTGCGCCAGCATCCCTAGCTACTCAAGCATCCTGGAGGAAGAGCCTGGTGTCTGATCTCTTTATTGTTCCAACAGTGAAATGAAGAACTAAGATCCTTGCCTCCATATTATCTTTAGCCAGCAGCACCTTCATTCACAGAACTTAACCACACTGCCTGTTGTTAGTACTATCCCCACAGTCACTAACACTGACATCAAGGGCAGGCTGCCACCAGCAGAAGTGCAAGGTACCAAGCCACTGAGGACTACCCATGGCCTCAGCTGGGAGCATGTGGGTCAGGGGGACAGAGATGCAAAATGGGCTGCTCATGCTGGGAGCTTCCATACAGGAGCCTTTAATCCTTGCCTAGTCGATAGAAGCAGCTAAGCTGCTGGTGCTAGAGGCCTTTGCTCTCACAGGCGGGCAATGGTCATGACCAGACAACAGAGTCATTGCCGGGCCCCACATCTATCTGGGAGCAAAGTGCCACCAACCACCTGATTAACAGACACAGCCCTTATAACTCTTGGCCACTGCCCATCTCCCCACCACCCATCACCAGTCTTCAGATGCCAACTCACTGTTTCACCAATCTATACATAACCTCTATGGTCCCCATCCTTGCTGCCTTGGGCCAGCATAAGCCTCTGTACACATCACCATAAGACCCAAGTCCTCCTGACCCAAGGCAGAACCTACCTAACCCTTTGCCCCAGGTGACTGTTTAGCGCCCTCTGGGAACTACAAACGCTAATGTACAGTGCTCCCTGTGCACCATGTGCAGCCTTCACTCTGGCAACCTTTCCTGGGGTCTGGCTGCCCAGGAAGAGAATGAAAAGGAGCTCCCTGTGGATGTAGTAGCCACCAGTTCCACCTGCATCTGCCCCCTAACGGCAGCCCTGCTGACAGCCTCACACTGACCACCCGCCTCTCTCTGTCATAGACCCTCAATTCTGACCTTACACACCATGGCCCTGGAGCTCCCAGAGAGAAGGGCCCACTGTGGTAGACAAGGAGTCTACAGTGTCTGGCTGGGTAGATGCTGCAATTGTGTCTGTGACATTGTCCTGAATAAAGGCTCAAGTGGCTATCAGGAAACCTGGGAGTGAGAAGGGGGATGAGACCTGCACCACATGCCTCAAACCCCACCGAGGCAGGACAGTCACCGTTACTCACATCATCCACACGCCGGCTGCGATGTTCAGAGGGTGGATAGTGACACAGTTGAAGAGTCCGGAGATGGCACAGGCTTCAAAACAAAAGACAATGGGCAGGGGTTAGCAGAGTACAGCAGAGCTTGCAGAAGGCACTGAGAACACACGGGGCTCCCTCTAGATGCTCAGCATTGGGGCTCCGCTCAGCAACCACCACCACCTGAGACAGCAGAGATTAGCACGTGTAAGTCTGAAGCTCAAGTCTAGCTACTTCATACCTGGAGGATGCAAAGGCTAAGGCTCTGATGGGCTAGCCCTTGGATCCAGGTCATTATCAAATCCTCTCAAGAAGTCAGGCCTGACAGCAAACATCTTTAATGTGTCCCCTCTGGGCCATGGTGGGTCATTCTTTGGTGTACTTATCCAGGCTGGGACTGTGGATTATATAGGTTCATTTCTCTGGTTTCTCCAGAGTTTTCTTTAGAATGTGGGCTGGCCTTTCTTGGGCTTCTCTTTCCTTAGCTTTAGCAGCATTTGGCGCTGTTGAAATCCTGATTTTGGTGCTGGAGCCATGGCTCAGTGGTTAATATCACTGACTGTGGGTCCAAAGGACCCTGGTTCAAATCCCAGCTCCTGCTTGATGATTCCCAGCCATCTGAACTGTCATTTGCTGGGCGCTGGTGGCGCATGCCTTTAATCCTAGTACTTGGGAGGCAGAGGTAAGCAGATTTCTGAGTTCGAGGCCAGCCTGGTCTACAGAGTGAGTTCCAGGACATCCAGGGCTATACAGAGAGACCCTATCTCAAACAAACAAACCAACCCTGATTTTGGCAGTTAATATGTCTAAGACACCACATATCTTAATATCCCTTTGTCTGATGACCACTCTTATGCATGGCAACCTTCTGGTTTTTCTTTCCAGCTGCTGTTTTCTCGGGAGGTGGCTTCCTTTTGTGTGTGTTTCTTTTCTCTGAGGAGTTGCATGTGTTCTGGGCAGTTGTAAAAACCCCTCAGAATAGCACTTTGTGTATCCAGGGATTTTTCACCAAACATTCTTTTTTGTTGTTGTTGTTTTCTTCAAGATAAGGTTTCTCTGTGTAGCCTTGGCTGTCCTGGAACTCACTCTGTAGACCAGACTGGCCTGAACTCAGAAATCCGCCTGCCTCTGCCTCCCACGTGCTGGGATTAAAGGCGTGTGCTACCACTGCCTGGCTCAGACAGTCTTAATTTTAATGAAGACAGTTGGCTTTTGTTAGGAAATTTGGTTTTGTTTTGTTTTGAAGGGAAAATACAAAAGAGCTTCCAGAGTGGTAGGGGCTTTAGTGGAGAATCTCAGGACTGATACTTTTGGATTTCTAAAACTAGTTTAAGAAACTTTGATTTTCTTCTCTTAGCTCCATAGTTTTTTGTTCTTTTTTTTTTTCTCCCTCATAATGAGACCACTAAATGAGCCTAGAGTTCTAAGTGGTCTGCCCTGGTGTGGGTGCACTGTTCTGAGCCCTCAACCCTGGTTCTCACTGGTTGCTGCCGGGCTGTGCTGGTTGCTGACTACTGTATGTTACTTATAAACCCATCTGAAATGCACCTTTGTATGGGAAATGCACAAATTTTATTTTATTTTTAATTATAATGAGCCAGTTTCCTAAGCTTTGTCTACTAAAAAAAAATTATATGTAGTCTAATTTCACAAAAGTATATCAACTCCTTTTTTTGTGAGAATATATGCCATTCCTTTGACTTTTGTAACATTTAAAAAATCCATGATATAGTATGGCTTCCAGGTTCTTCAGCTCTCGTATGCCCATTAATGAGTCTGAACACACTAATATGTATCCAATCTCAACTGAATAAAGGGAGATACCTTTAAAAGAAGAAGGAGGAGGAAGAGGAGGAGGAGGAGGAGGAGGAAGAGAAAGAGGAGGGGGAGGAGGAGTCGTCAGGCCTAGGGGGCTGGAGAGATGGCTCAGTGGTTAAGAGCAATGATTGCTCTTCCAGAGGCCCTGAGTTCAATTCCCAGCAACTACATGGTGGTTCACAACCACTATGATGGGTTCCGATGCCCTCTTCTGGCATGTCTGAAGTCAGTGTACTCACATATATAAAATAAATAAATCTTTAAAAAAAAAAAAAAGTCAGGCCTGTTCTGACTTCAGTGTGAACCTTAGCAAGGGCTGCCTATATATATGCACTAGGTGAACTACTCGAAAATGTCTTCTAACTTGGAAAATGCCACTCAGATTTATTTGGGGTTGTTGCTGATGCTTGCTTGGTGAGGGTGTTTGGTTCTCCTTTGAGACAGAGTCCTGCTCTACCGCTCAAGTTATCGTGCTCCCTCAGCCTCCTGGGGGGCTGGGATTACAAGCATGTTCCACTATGTCTGGTCACATCTTGAATTTGGGTCAGGACAGGGATGCCTCTTATGATACACCAGGGAAGATCCACATGACAATCCTACATGTAAAACACCAGCCACATGACCCTAGGCATGTTAGTTTTCTAAGCTCATTTTTCTCTCCTACACCTGGGCAGGTTATGTCCCAATACTAGACTAGCAAGACACCATGAGGGGACAATGTGTGTGCTCTTCTCCAGAATGTGACTGGTCTCCAGTGTGGAACCCCAGTGAGGCTCCTCCCCTCTGACTACATCTTAGGGTTACAGTCTGCCCTAGCCACCCAGGCTTCACCAGGAAGTCCCTCACCAGGAACTCTGGGAGCCTCTAAGGACATTGCTGGGAGCTGCCCAGCCTGGCAGGACACAGGCAGGGAGGGCAGAGTATTGGCCCTCTGAGGCTGCAATTAGCACCAACTTATTAAACTTGCAGCAGGCCTGAGTCACCTGATCCCTCCACTGGGCCTGGAATTCCACCATTTTCCACTTTCCTGGGTTACACTATGCAAATGGGAGCTGATGCAGGAGAATGGACCAAATGATGACTCTTCACAGCTTCTATATCACAAAGTCTCCTTCTCTAATAAAGAACTTGCAGGGCGGTGGTGGCACACGCCTTTAATCCCAGCACTTGGGAGGCAGAGGCAGGTGGACTTCTTGAGTTCAAGGCAAGCCTGGTCTACAGGGTGAGTTCCAGGACAGCCAGGGCTACACAGAGAAACCCGGTCTCGGAAAAAAGAACTCGAAGTGGCACTCATCCACATGTGACAGCAGCAAAGCTTCCAGGGCCACAGAGTGAGGGACTGTCACCCCTGCCTGTGTGGAGCTAGGCCTGGTCTCACCTGAGGGCTCTGCACTCCTGTCCTTAGCATTCCATCTACAGAGTTACTCTACCATGCTGTCCTACAGAGCCAGCTTTGGGAGGACCAGGTCCCAACTCAGACGAACAGGAGTCCTTTGACAACCGAGGACCCACTTGGGGTGCTCATGTCTTCCATATAAAGGAGATGTCACTATCTAATCCTGTCTTCCTCAGAGCTACTGTCTACAGAGGCCTTTGGGACCAGAATAAATCCCTCCAGTAAATAAATAAACTCCTTAGAATATCCTTCATTCCAAGAGAGGATAGCCCTGTGTCAAAGTGACCAGCTAAACCACAGCTCCTGTCAAACCCCTATTGAGTTTTTAAAGCAAATACACGTTTTCTTTCCCTCCTGTGATATGCCAGTATTCAAAATCTTGATGCCCACCTCCTGCCCCCAATCTGCAGGTTCAGGGGACAATTTAAGTTACTGCCACAGGTCTCCTGTAAGATTTCACTGATAGCTTGACTCAGCAGAAGTGTTGGGGAGGCCATCGGGAGTAGCACAGACACCCATAGGAAGCTTGGGACTGGGTGGGATTTCCAAAGTCAATGTAATCTAGAAATCACCTGGTCACCGATTGAATCACCAAGATGGACGGAGGGTAGCCGCCTACAGGATCTTCCTTGTTCCTGCATCCCTTAATACCACCTTGAAATAGCTAACTGCACTGGAGAGGATTCGGTCAACCTCGGCAGACTCCCTCCGGAGCTGCCTTACCAGGGCAGCACACACCTAACCTTGCCATCTGACCAGCAAGATCATCTGGACTGATGGGGCTCCAAGGTATTCCTCCAAGCAGGACAAGAGCTGAGTCTGCCCCTACCCACACAGTTTCTGCTCCAGTACCAGGTAGGCAATGGATCCTCGGACCTTCCTTTCCTGAGACCAGCACTCACCTGGGCTTCTACGAATCCACAATGAAAGGGACACACAGGATTTAGCAAACACATTTGGTTCAAAGGTTTTGTTTGGAAGGCCAGCAACATAGCTGCACTTAAGAGGCGGATCTGCCTTCCTCTTTAATTCTTTTGGAGCTCGAGCAGAGAAAGCTTGCTAGTGTGGGGGGACACCAGGCCGACGAGAAGCATTAGGAGAGTGTGGACAGTAAGAACCCGAGGAGAAGCTGCCTCATCGCCCACTGCCCAGCCACCCTGAGGGCCCGCCCTTCTCCTGGCACCACCTGACCCTCAAGCAAACTTCCCAATCGGTGGAGAGCTGCCCCCCATTTATGAACAAGTTTTGTCCAAAGGCTGGGAATTTGGCAGTCCCACCCCAGTCCAGGTGAGCATCGCCAGGCCGAGGCGGGGCCGGGAAGCGGCAGACGCGCGTCCTCGGTGAGTCTCAGCTCCTCTGATCAAGGCCAGAACAGCTGGGCTGTAGCCATCGAGCTCTGGCGGCGGCGGACTGCAGGCCGGAGGCCGGGAGCCATGGCAACCCCGGGGACGCCCGCTCCCGGGACGCGATACTCACACACGGACCCTAGCACTCCCGCCAGGCGGCACAGCCAGCGGTACCACCACGTCATACCCTCCTCCTGTGCCGGCGGGGCTGGGCCGGCGGCCGCTCCGGCGGCGCCCGAGCCGCTCATGCTGAACGCTGCGCGCAGCCCCAGGCGCGCACAAAGGGACGTGTCCACCCGCGCGCGGCCTTGTGGGAGAGGCGGTGATTAGCATAGGGGCGGACCCGCAGGCCATAGCCGAGGGCGGGGGGAAATGGCGTATATTAGCATAAGGGGCGTGTTTACAGACTATCTGGCGCCTTATGCCACCCAGCAGGTGAGCAGGATCTAGTCTGGCCTTTTTTTCTTTTTCCAAGATTGGAAGACCAAGTTCAGACCTCCAGAGAACCCCGCCTTGCAGTAGAATGAGCTTTCAAGCCAGGCTTATTATGGGCAGCAGGTTATGGAAGGAAAACTCCAGTCTGGTGTCCTGTATCCTTTATTAACCCTGGGGGCTGGGACTGTTTTTCTGATCTCCACCTCCCAGTCCCGGCCCTTCTGCACCTGGAAGAGTTCACTAAAAGAGGTTCCCTAAGGCTAGCAGGCATTAGAACCTCTCAAGAGACTAGAGTTGCATACTCCAGGGATGGTCACCCTTTCTGGAGTATGGTTGCCTCCCTTTTCCGGCTGGCCGTTGGAGAGGAATCTAGGACAGAGCCAGACTGTTGTCCTGTTCCGGTGCCCTCGGCGGGATGGTCCAGTACTGGCCCTGGAGACTGGCATGCGCCTCCAGGAAGCCAGGGCTAAACTCCAGTTCAGCTTCACTGCCTTCGGACTCCCAGTAGAGCACCTGCTGCCCCCAAAATGTTGTGGTCCTCAGACTGTGGCTATCCCTGATCTGTGGAGAAGCAAGTAACCAGAACAAGCCATCATTATTTTTAAACCCCTGGCTACTCAGAATCATCTTTGTTTCTTACAGGAGCCCACATGAGGGACACTCAGTTCTAGCCAAGAAACTGAAGCTCAGACTTTGGGCCCCTTGCCCAGAACACACAGCCAGGTACCAGAGCTAGGATCCTGCTCAAGACTAAGTCTGAGGTGCTCTGGTACCTTGTAGAGCATACAGAATCTCAACCCTACCTGTGCTCTTCTGAAAACAAACAAAACACTAGACATGAACACGATGCTTCCTCCACCCTGGGTCAACAGGCCGTGGACCCCCAGAATAGGCCTTCTCTCTTCCTTCGTGCGGGTGGAACCACAAGCATTTGCTGGAAACCCTCCTTCTCATTCTTTCCAATAATTTTGAAGTTTTGGATGAAAAATAAGCTAAAAGTGTACCCTAAAGCCAGCACTCCCTCCCTCCTTCCTAGAGACAGCTCTCCAGAATCATATCAAAAGATCACCCCATTTGTGTCCCCATCCTGGTGGCCTCACCGAGACATAGTTGGCATTGGTCCCCTCCGAAGCAGTGCCCGGGTCACTGGCCAGGGCGCGGATGGCAATGCGGACCTGTGGGGCCACACTGATGAAGACCTTGCAGCTCCCTGACTTCTTCCCATCTGGGCTCAATGAGGGACTCACAATTTCACCCCGAGGTCCAAAGAGCTGCCTGTCACATTCTGCAGGCAAAAACAAGGATAGACTGGGTGTGGGCCATCTCAGGGAGACTACTGCCACCAGGGTGTTGCCTGACTGACTCTTCCCTCCCTGCTGCTGGGCCTTCCACTCTGACCACTTCCAATAGACTAGCTTCAGGCAGAGATCTGAAAGGGGCAGGTAGTGTTGGCTCAGCGGAAGTGTTTTGTACAAGCCTGATAACTTAAGTCTGATTCCTAGGACCCACGTGGTGGGAAAGAACCTCTAACACTGCTCCCCACCCCTGCCCCCACAAACATACACACTAACTTTTCTGATGAGGGCAGAAAAGCTTTTGGTTCTTGCCACACAAGCCTGATGACCTGAGTTCAATCCCAAGAACCCGTGTAAAGATAAAAGGAGAAAATCGACTCTGTGGAGTCGCCCCCTGCCCTCCCATACCCGCATCATGCCATGGCGCATGCCCACACATGTACATCATAATAAGTAAGATAATTTTTAAAGGGACTGAAAGGTCTTGGTGCCCTCTGCGAGGAGAAGGGAAGAGAGGCATGCTTTGGGCAGGGGATTTTAAAAGAGGAGTCAATAAACTGGGCTACATAGTACTTAAAATGCTAAACCGACTGAGAAGTTGAGTTTGGCTATGCTGTCCAGTGCTGTCATCAGTGGGAACCCTGCTGCACCTAAGCCTCGATGGAGGCAGATTGTCTGCCTGTGAGAAATGAGAAGCAATGAGGAGGAAGCCAGTGGGCGGGCTCCCCGTGGGACCTTGCCACCAGCACAGCTCACTGCTGGAGGTGGCAGGGGAAAGGGTGACAGCATGAAGCCTTTACAGAGGCAGCACCTCTGTTGTATGCCTCTGCTGTATCGTTTTCACATGAGTCCCATGAAAAAATGTCTGGAGTTGTTGAGGTAAGACATCTTCAATCATCTTGCACTTTTACATCAAAACCCTGAGGTGACCAAGAGGGCCAGTACTGTTTGGGTTCTGGGTAAAGCAGAAATCCACGAGATGATTCTCTTTCTGGGGAATATATAGTGCAGGCAGCTTCCCTGTGGGTGCTAGCATACACATACAAGTCACAGGAAGAAGGCCGTGAGTGGTCTGAGTAATGGGACAAGGACAGGGACCATATCTACATCCACCCATCTGGTTCATGGCCACAGAGGAACTCCATCCTGCTCCCAGTCTTCACTGGGGCCAGATCTCTCCTGCCCTGCCCATGGATAGCCCTGTTGAAAATGCCCTGTCCACAGCAACACAGGCACACCTACCCAGTGAGAAGAGGGAGGCCCAGGCACCTGGTATATGTACCTTTGTAGAAGGTCCCTGGGGCAGGTCGGCTCCGGTACTGTAGCAGCACTCCGCTTCCTGGCAGCACACGATGCTGCCTCACCACCAATGTGTTGGTTTTGGTGCTGAAAGTCATGCCAGCCATCTTCCAGCATGTCTTCCTCCATGTGAACCTACCCCAAAGCAGCAGTAGCTCCCCTAGAAAGGGCGGGCAGTGAGGAACCAGCACCCCCCTCCCTCTTACTGGCTAATGTGACAAAGTAGGGGGCATGTCACCAGAGCTCTCATCTCCCCAGTTTTCTATCTTATAAATGGAGATTGCCACACTCCAGTCATGAAAAGTAGGAGCATAGCAGGGGCGTCCTGCCAGAAGTGGAATACACTGGAGTTGTGTGTCAGAGCCTCAGCCCAGCAGTTGCCCACATGCCTGCGGATGTACCTGCACTGCACTTAAGGGAGCTCTCGAGGATTTGGAGGGTCACCACTTCACCTAGAGGTCTCCCAATGGCCACCACACAGTCTAGCGGTCCTTGACCTCGCATGTCAATGGTTCCTGTGGGCTCCAGGTACTGCCTTCCACAGGCACCTACAGAGGAGGAGAGGAGTGAGGTGACCAGAAGAGAGCAGGGCTGGAAACTGGAGCTGGCAGGGGCTGAGAAGGGAGCTATGTGGCACAGCAATAGTCACCATCCAAGGCACTAGGCCACGTCTGTGTGCTTCAGGGAATGGGAGGCAGTGTGGGGTTTGGGCTTTGGAGTGCCGGGACCTGAGTTCCTGACCCTACAACCTTCAGGTTGTTTGATGGGGACAGAAGTAAAGGTGTGGTGTCTGAGCTGGAGAGACGGCTCAGTCAGTAAAGTGCTGTCTTGTAAGCGTGGGACCTGAGCTCAGTCCCCAGAAGCTATATTTTAAAGGGCAGGTTTGGATGTTCACACTTGTAGTCCCAGTACTGAGAAGGCAGAGGCAGGTGGGTCCCTGGGCGTACCCAGCCAGCCTTGGGCAAGCTCCGAGCCAATGAAAGACCCTGTCTAAAACAAGATAGACAATTCCTGAAAAATAACACCCAAGGTTGTCCTCTGGCCTACACATGCACATGTACACACACACACACACACACACACACACACACACACACACACACACAGAGGGACATACATATACACATGTAAAAACTGTGGCTTCCCTTTGGCAGACGGGAACAAGGCCCTGAGCCCAACAAGACCTGATCTAGTGCCTGAGTGCTTATCCTGTGAGATGCCAACTTTCCCAACAGGAAACAGGAAGAAACCTCACCATGCTCTTCCAGGTTTTCCTGGAGCCCCAGAGACTGGGAAGCTGGGAAAGGGGTTCGGGTTCGAGCTTGGGGCTGGGACCACTGCGGAGAGGCAACAGTAACAGCAGCCTGGGTCTGACTGGACAGAGAGGCTTCCTTGTGAGGCAGTGAGCTGGAGGTCTCCTGCCCTGCACAGGGTCCAGCCCAGCAGCCTCTCACAGTCACTGGTTTGGGCAGGTGCTGGCAGAAGTTGGCTGGCACAGGCACTTGGGCCTGGGGTCCAAGGCAGGTGTCATGCCGGCGTTGAATGCCATCCCCGCAGGAGACAGAGCACTGTCAGGAAAGTGGAAGATCACGGTGAGCTTGTCAAAGAGGGGTAAGGCAGAGTGGCCACAGGACAATATGGTGTGACAAGCACCACACACTGAGGAGTAGCCTCTGCTTTACAGGTGAGGAGACTGGAGCTGAAGAGATGCCTTTGTGGGGGCTCACATGGATACAAGACCTGGGGGTGTCAGAGTCCAGCCATGAAGAGATGGCTTAGCAGTGAAGAGCACTGACTGCTGGGTTCAATTCCCAGCAATCACATGGTGGCTCGCAACCATCTGTCATGGGATCTGAGGCTCTTTTCTGGCATGTAGGTGTACATGCAGATAGAGTTCTCATACACATAAACTAAATAAATAAATCTCTCTGTCCCTCGGGGCCTTAAAGAAGGGACCAGGATGACCTCCTCTGCTTATAGATTATTTGACACTGAGTCCAGTGTTTGTTCTGTCCTCCTGCCATTTCTGTCTCCATCTTATGTCCAGAGTCCTTCTGACCAAGGTGAGGTGAGATGGGGAGCAGTTTATCCTATCTCTTCCGTCTCTGTGCTGCCTACGACTCTGAGTGAGCTCCTGCCAGGGGAGCCAAGCCCTCCCCAACTTGGTCTCTCTAGTTATTTATTGGGGGCTTGTCACAAGATGACATTGGTCTCTGGAATTGAGACGTCCAGTGTCTGTAGACCCCAGGCCTCTCGAAGCCCAGCTGTCTGGGTCTCCACGCCTTGCTGTGTCCCTGGCTCTAAGGGTACACCACAGCAGACCCTCCCCTCCTTTCAGAGTCATAGTGAATAAGGAACATAGACCCCTTTGTGCACAAAGACCCTTTGCTGATGCCTTGACTAGAAGTCCCAGGACCAGGATCAGCCTTACCTCTGTCCAGGCGCTGAGGTGCCACCGGTATGCACAATCAGCAATGAGGCAGGGGACACTGGCTTGGGGACGTACCAGAGCCTTACAGAGAGTTTCATCCACCTCACTGTCATGGCCCTGGTCAAGCTGCATGCAGGCCACCATTTGTGTGGCAGTGCCAAGGCCACAGCTGGCTGAGCACGGGCCAAGGGACAGGACTTTCCATCTGCAGGGAGAGAAGGTTCCAATGACAGCTATGTGGGTCTCTGTGTGTGGGACTATTGAAAGACCCTCCGCTTCTGCAGCAGTCAGTGGTCTGCACAGGCTCTAGCCACGGGTCTCCACTGACCTCACTGAGCTTCAGTGTTGCCCTTCATGCTTGTGTCATTTATTGGCCCAGTGCTGCTCTGGGACCCTTGGGAACCAAGGCAATGGTATGAGGAAGACTAATACCCCGCTTCAGGCGTGGATGGCCTGTACCTTGCACCACTGGCATCTGGCTCTGCATAGCTTTTGTCCTGGAGGGGAAGGGCTGTCCTGTGCACTACCAGATGGGCATGATTAACTTCTGCCCACTATAAGCCATAGCAAATATCCCTAAGTTTCCAATATGCCCTTTGAGGCAGAATCATGCCTGGCTGAGAAACTAGTGCCCTACAAAGAAGAGAGACTGAAGACAGGTTAATGTAGATTGCAGAGTGACCACACAACGCCTCAGTGGTGACCAGAACTCACATGTGCAGGCAGTTCCCATGGAACAAACAAACAAACTTTAGCTGGGTGTGGTGGCACATGCCTACCATCCCAACACTTGAGAGGTAAAGAAGGCTGGAGGTTCAAGAATTCAAGGTTATCTTCAGTAATATAGAGAGTTTGAAGCTAGCCTAGGCTACATAAGACACAGTCTCAAAAAAAAAAAGGCAGGCCGGGCGGTGGTGGCGCACGCCTTTAATCCCAGCACTTGGGAGGCAGAGGCAGGCGGATTTCTGAGTTCGAGGCCAGCCTGGTCTACAGAGTGAGTTCCAGGACAGCCAGGGCTACACAGAGAAACCCTGTCTCGAAAAAAACCAAAAAAAAAAAAAAGGCAAAAAAAATCTGAACCATTTATAAATATAACATGCAAAAATAAAGAGCACAGATGGGGAACTTTAGCAATAATGAAGAAGGCAAGATACATGTGCTGTGGGTTTCAAGTAAATTCTAAGCTTCGAAATTTAAAATCATTACATATACAGAAGGAAAAGTCAAGCAACTTGATTTAAAAAATAAAAAGCCTGGCGAGTGGGGCTGGAGAGATGGCTTAGTAGTTAAGCGCACTGTCTGCTCTTCCAGAAGTCCTGAGTTCAATTCCCAGCAATCACCTGGTAGTTCACAACCATCTATACTGGGATCTGATGCCCTCTTCTGGCATGCAGGTGTACATGCAGATAGAGCACTCAAGCATAAACTAACTAACTAAATCTTTTAAAAAAGAAAGCCTGGCAGACTGAAACAGCTCTGCTGTTTCTGCTGGGGGGGGGGGGGGATGGCATCCCTGCCTTTTCATGCACAGAGCTGGGCGACCACTTGGCCTTGAAATCTCCAGAGCTCCAGAATAATTGTACTCCATGTATACTGGGCCTGTCTCCCACCAAGCCCTACTTCCTCACCTGAGAGGACAGGGTTCTGGGATTCAGGCCTCATGGGAGTCAGGGCGAGGCAACCCCTAGCACTGGATGTCAGACAGGATGTCTTCATGATTCTCCTGCCCATGAGCCTGGACACAGGACAGGACTCTCTGGGTGAGCCCACCCCCACAGGCTCACACTACAGGCACAGTAGAGGACTCTCTGTGCACCTCTGGGCATAGCAGGTGTTCAGTAAATTAGAATAAGCATGCTCCATTAACATATGTGCCTGACTAGGCCAGGTGACACAAGTCAAACGTCCTAAGTTCACCTGGGCTACCGAGTGAAGCTAGTGAGCATCTTATGAGATCCTGACTTGACATAAAAGGTGAAAAGGGAAGCTGGGAATATAGTTCAGTGCTAGAGTGCTTATCTAACATGCTCAAAACCCCAAGATTAGATGGATGGATGGATGGATGGATGGATGGATGGATGGATGGATGGATGGATAGGTGGATGGATGGCCAGGAGTCGTGATGCACACCTTTGAGGCAGAGATAAGTGGATCTCTGCGAGTTCCAGGTCAGCCTGGTCTACAAATTCTAGGCCAGCCAGGGCCACATAGTGAGACTCTGTCTCATAAATATTAACTAAATAGATTTTTTAAAAAATATGCCTACATTATCCCAGAACCCACAAGTATATTTTACATCATCTGGGGCTGATGGCAGAGCCTAACACAGATCCATGGCTGCCTGTCTCTCAGGCAAGGTGCTCACCTAGCAGGACAAGGCTCAGGGCTGCAGTCCTTGAAGGAACCTGGCCTAGGCACTGGCCAGCACTTGGAGTGAGGTACAGACACAGAGCGGCCATGGTCTAGCTGCACACAACGAACAGCCAGTGGCACTCGTCCCCCTCCACAGGTCACTGGACATGGTGCCAAGACTTCAGTCTCCCACCTGAAGGAAGAAGGCCAAGGTATCATAGGAGAGCAACCCTGGGGTCAGATTCCTTCCCCTGCACTAACCCTCCCCAACTCACCGAGCAGGACATGGGTGAGCCCTGCAGAGTTCCCACCGGCTTGGTGGCTTACTAGCCAAGCTGCATAGTTCTTCCCGGACAGGCATCTTGAGGACAGAATCCATGCACAGGAAATACAGTTCCTTCAGACCTACCAGGAAGAAGCAGAAATGCCCTTGACCCAGCGTGGCAAGGACGACAGCATTTGTTCCTTGTCAGCTCTAAAGTCATCTGCATCATCTGCATCTTACCAGCTGTGTGCACTTGGACAAGTGACCTAACCTCTCTGATCCCCTGGTTTCCATATAGTAGTATCTGCCTAGCACAGTCATTTATAGAGATTGAATAATAGAAGGCGCCTGCTGTTAGAAGCTGCTGTTC
Source organism: Hylomyscus alleni (assembly GCA_019843855.1). NCBI lineage: Eukaryota > Metazoa > Chordata > Mammalia > Rodentia > Muridae > Hylomyscus > Hylomyscus alleni. The sequence continues at coordinate 31,811 of JADRCC010379945.1, forward strand.
TATTGAGAAGCATGGTGGAGAATGCTGTAACAGTGTCTCTTGACCTCTACACAGGCTCATGGAAGCAATTCTACTTCAATGCAGTAGACACAAACAAACGAACAAACAAACCAAAGATATGAAAGTAGGAGGAGGACTTGCTGTGGAGAGAAAAGATCACAGTGGATAACAGAGGATCAAAATACAGTGTGCGTGTGCGTGTGTGTGTGTGTGTGTGTGTGTGTGTGTGTGCGTGCATGTGCGTATGCATGTGTGTGTGTGTATGTGCATGTGTGCGCGCACGTGTGCATATGTGTGTGTGCGTGTGCATGTGTGTGTGCATATGTGTGTGTGCATGTGTGCATGTGCGTATGCATGTGTTTGTGCATGTGTGTGTGCATGTGTGTGTGCGTGTGCATGTGTGCATGTGCTTATGCATGTGTGTGCATGTGTGTGCATGTGTGTGTGCATGCGTGTGTGCATGTGTGTGTGCATATGTGTGCGTGTGTGTGTTTGTAAATGTGGAAGAATAAATACCTTTGCTTAAGGAATTTATGTGTCTCTTGAGGGCACAAGGTGGGGCTTAGTTGGTAGAGTGCTTGCCCACCATGCACAAAGCCCTGGATTTAATGCCCAGTACTGCACAGTAATTGTGCATGTGGACAGGAGATAGTTCTGTGGCTAAGAGCTCATACTGCTCTTTCCAAGGACCCGTGTTCAAATCTCAGGCAGGACTCACATCAGGCAGCTCAGACCAGCTTGTTCTCCAGGCCCAGAAATCTCATGTCCTTTTCTGCCCTCTGCTGCAAATGAACTCATGTGCAAAATCCTCACGTACATACAAACATACATACATACATACATACATACAAACATACATACAAACAAACATACATACATACATACATACATACAATGAAACATTTGAATAAATAACTAAGTACTATGTGTGGTATCACAAGTCTACAATCCCAACACTCAAGAAATGGAGATGGGAAGATTAGGAATTCCAGGCCATCCTTGGCTACATAGTTAGAGACTAGCCTGAACTACGTGAGGTCCTGCTGCATCCATCCAAAAGATATTACTAGTGTTCGTTTCCTCCATTCATCCCTTAGGAATCTCTTTCTGATCAGTTCTAAACAGTGGTTAGGACTGTTTAAAGATATTGTGTGTCTTTTCACACCCTTCTCTATTGAAAACTCAGAAAACAGCAAATGTTGACAAGGATGTGGAGAAACTAGAACCCGGTGCCCCACTGATAGGGGTGTAAAATTCTGTTCCAAAAAACCGTGCCAAGAGGCCTACAAAAGCTGAACACAGCTTGGCAACATAACTCTGCAAGTCCTTGTCTTTGTCCACCAGGACCAAGAGTCAGGCTGGGGTACACAGGTCCATGCTCAGAGCAATGCTGCTAACAAAGCTGAAAGGAGAGTGCTAGCAGCTATCCACTCACGGTGGACAAACCAGCACAGGCCAGACCTACAGCAGAACACTCCTTGAGGTCAAGAAGGGATTTCAGGGCTGGAGAAAGGTGGCTCAGTGGTTAAGAGCACTGACTGCTCTTCCAGAGGTCCTGAGTTGAATTCCCAGCAACCACATGGTGGCTTACAACCATCTGTAATAAGATCCAATGCCTTCTTCTGGTGTGTCTGAAGACAGCTACAGTGTACTTACAATCTAACAATAAATATATCATTGGGTGGGGCCAGAGCTAGCAGGGCCGGAGCGAGCAGAGGTCCTGAGTTCAATTCCCAGCAACCACATGTTGGCTCACAACCATCTGTACAGCTAGCTACAGGGTACTCATATACATAACATAAATAGATAAATCTCTAAAGAAAAGAAAAAGAAAAAGAAAAGGGGGGATTCCAACACTGTTACAACACGGATGAACCTAGCTGACAGAAGCCAGTCACAGAATGACACATTGCACTAGCGGAGGTCAGAGGTCGGAGTCACAGCCTCAGAGGAGAAGCTAACATGTAGGAGGCCAGGGGCTGGAAGGGGACGAATGCTGGTGTTTAATGAAGGCAGGGTCTAGACTGGAAAAATGGTATCTTCTGGATATGAATGGTGCCAATGGCTGCACAATGAGATGGGTATGATTACTGCCACTGAGTGAAACACTAGAAACGTTTAAGAGTTGGGGCCGGTGAGGTGGCTCGCAGTTACGAGCTCTTACTGCTGTTGCAGAGGTCATGGGCTCAGTCCCTGGCACCCACATGGCAACTCACAGCCATCCGTAACTATTTCTGGGGGAATCTGATGCCTCTTTTGGCCTCCAAGGCTGCGTACACATGATACACAGACACACATATTTTATACATATAAGTAAGATATGTATTTTTAAATGGCTAAGAGTCACGTTTCACAATAAGAAGACAGAGAGTACAATGTATCTTTAAAATGACTGTTTTCAGCTTTGGTGGTTGGTTTGGTCACAGCTCGGTAGGACTGTAAGGGACACAGTCTTAGGTTGCAGTTTTTCTCGGATTTATCTTTACCTTCCAGTCAGGCATGAAACACATCTAGATGACTCCTCTGGGGGCCATACTCACATAGTTTGGCTTTCTGGCAGCCAACCCTTCTTCAGCACTGATCTAGGCCGATGTGGGTAGTTAAGGGAAGTAATAGAGTTTCACAAATGTTCTCAGGTTCTCACCTCTCCCACAAGAAATGGAGCACAGCCCCACCAGGGGAGTCCACACGTGTTCAGCCTGAGCCCCTGGCTTGTCGCTGCCCACTGGGGATGGAGCCTCCTCTCCCAGAGACATGGTGACCACCTAAAGAGAGCAATGAGCAGGTGAGTCTGAGATTCTGGCTTCTGCCTTGGTGCTGCCAGCCTCCCTCCTCCTCTCCTTTTCACGAGGAAAGAGGGAATATTCCAAACACACTGGGGTTCCCTCCCTGCTCTTCTCTAGGGAGGCCAATGCCCTGCCTCTTGGTGAAGCCCTCACCATGCACCTCACTTTGGCTTGTGAAGGTTCCTTACCATTCCAAGTGGTGCCTGTGGGATGGGGTTGGAAGCTAAGGAATGGGAGTGTATTTACAAGCACGCTTGGGCCTGCAGTCCCTAGCCCAGAAGAATCCAGGGCCCTCTGGCTGGACAGCAACATCAGCCTGAAGCCCCTGGATGCCAGGCAAACGTTGGAAGAATTACTCTCATAGCAGCTGGAGAACTCTTTCCTCGCTGTGCTTGGTGTCACAGGTCTGGGGTTCTTACAACTTTGGAGGCCTAGGCAGGAGCATTGAAAGTTCAAGGGCTACTTGGGCTATAGACAGGTCCCAAGTAATTTAGTGAGATACTGTCTCAAAATTTAAAATATATGAAGGAAAAAAAAAACCAGGGTTATATCTGGTGGGAAAGTGCTTGTCTAGCATACTGAAGGCATTGAATTTGGTTCTCAGCACCTCACTAACAGGGACAAGCAGAGCCCCACTCAGACGCTTATGATAGGCTCTGTTTTCTATCAGCCTGGCTCACCCCTTTCAGAAGCACTTTAAGTGTGTTCTCTGACAGGGTGATCCTCAGACAGCATCCTGAGAAGGATGGAGTCCTCACTCTGGCATGCAGGAAGGTGACAACCTGTGTTTTTCATGCTCGTGGCTAATAAATGACCCAGAACTCTTGGCCACCCTCCTGCTCCTTCCACTCACCTGACCCGAGCCTGGAGAACATGTGGTCCTGAGACAGGGCTCCAGTCTAGGGAACATCTCTTCTGTGCGGCAGGGGCCCGCACTTGCTGACTTCTCCTGTTCACCCACCCTGGGCACACATGTCACATTCTTTGAGTCCAGACCTGCCTCACAGGCAGATGACATGCAAGGGCTGGGGTCTGACACCTCCCACCTGAGGGAAACACAGGGCTGTTATCAGACCCTGCCTCTGCTGCCTTGTGGGAGGTACAGCCCAAGTCCTGAGGATGGATGGTGTAGGGGGGTGATATCTAAGGTTCCAATATATAGATCCCATTAACAAATAAAACTCAGGAGCTTTCTCTGAAACATTGGCTCTTTAGAACTCAGTTCTCCTCAACAAGAACTCTGTGTCAGGACAGTGAGATGGCTCAGTGAGCCAAGGCTTCTACCTCCAACCCAGACAGTCTGATTCCAGGGGTGGGAAGGAGAAAACTGACTGTGGTAAGTTATCTCCTGGCCTCCACTCTTTCTCTCTTTTAGAGATTTATTTATTTTATGTATGTGAGTGCACTGTCACTCTCTTCAGACGCACCAGAAGAGGGCATCCGATCCCACTACAGATGGTTGTGAGCCACCACGTGGTTGCTGGGAATTGAACTCAGGACCTCTGGTAGAGCAGTCAGTGCTCTTAACCGCCGAGCCATCTCTTCAGACCCTGACTTCCACTCTTGCACCATGGCTTACTCACATGCGTGTGCAGGCACACATATACATTAAATGAATAAACAACTGTAATTTCAAGTTAAAAAATAACTTTGTGCATGCCAACTGCACACCCCACCTATGGCTAGGGGGTGGGGAGGTAGAGCCCTACTCAACTACTTTGTAGAAGACCTCCTCCCCAAACCTATCAACAACAAACACACTTCATGTGCTGTTGCCCAGCAACAGGTGCCAGGTGCATTCACAGTACCAGTTGAGGGGTGGCGCATGGTTCACTGTATGCCATCAATGTCTGCCTAGAGCATTGTGCTGTCAAGGGTGCTGAGACAGGATCATACCTCCACACCTAAGAATAGGATTGCAATGTTGGCCATGCATTAGAGAAGAGGAGGGGCCATTGGTGGGCCGCCAATAATTTAGGGCTCTCCCATTAGACAGATAACAAGCCTGAAGCCAGGCTGATCATCCAGCCTATTGGTGACAGGCAGACTAATAAATGAGGATCAGTTTGGACATGGAAGACATTTAAGTCACAGCCACATGGTCATTGCAAGAGGGGTGCCGGTGATGATTAATGCTATGAGCTTTACATTCACGGTGTCACTCTCCTCATAGCTGTCACCCCCACATCACCCAGGCTTTAGAAATTCAGTGATGGAGATGAGTAGCCCCGCACCTCTTGAATAGTGAGAAGGGTCAGGCACCACCGTCTGTAACCAAGATGGAGCTGATGAGAGCCTTCAGCAAGAGAGGGCCCTCCAGAAGGGTGGGTCTCAGTGCAGAGACAAGCCCAGCCAAGGAGCCCTGCTGTACCACACTTCGATATACTCACCTAGTGGGACAGGGCTGGGAGTTACAGTTTTCCACCTCTGCTGCTGGCCGCTGGGCTACCGCTCTGCACCGGGCCGGTGGCAGCGTCTTTAAGAAGCCATCTTGGGCTTCCACACAGCGCAGTGATCGCTCCCGAAGGCCTCCGCCACAAGACACGCTACATGGGCCGAAGTCTCCAGCTACCCAACTAAGAAAGAAAGGGACAGAGCATCAGGCCTGGGGCCAGGTCCTTCATGGGGATAAGACCAGCCTCAGTCTAGAACCGCCCTTGACAAACTTCTTAACCTGAGTCCAGGCATTTTATAGTGCTGGCTGGGGCCTCCCTAGTCCTGCACCCAGCAAGACAATCTTGCCTAAAAGTATTCTGTTACCAGTTGGCAGAAGCCAGTGAAAGCCAGGTGCTGGCCTTCTCACCATTCTCCATAGTAGAGTGGTCACCACCATCTTGCAATGAGAACCTGAGCTCAGGAGAGGCCTCAGGACACCCAGACAAGGTAGTCAAAGATGTGACCACACCTCAGACTGTCTCTGTGACGGTGTGTGTCTCTAGTCTTGATGTCCTCACTCACAGAACAAAGACACTGACAGAACCCAGCCCACAGAGTTGCAGCTAATACTGAAAAACAACACACAAAGATGCTTTGCAGCCTGCCCAGGCCACAAGTCACCACAGAGCAGGTGACTGCCCAGTTTAGCACTTACTGTGGGGAGCAGGGGGCAGCAACACAGGGCTCTTGCCATGCAGGTGGCTGTGGGCTCCCTTGGCACTGAGTATTCCTCACCCACTTGTTTTGAGCTTGATCCTGGCAGCTGTAGGTCACCCAGCGCAGCCCTGGAAGGGCAAAGCAAAGACTCAACCACCTCCACGTGGGGTCCCACATAGCTATAGGCAAACCTCACCCTGGGCTTTACCTGCCCCACAGCTCACTGAGCAGGGTCCATGCTTAGCGATCCATACCCAGGCTGCCTGCTGCTTCGGTTGAAAGTATGTAAAGGTGATGTCTGGGTGTGTAAGATCCCCATATTCTCCTCCAAACCGTCTGTACACCTATATCCAGACAGATGAGAGCTCAGGTCCTGAACAGGGTTCACCCTGGGGTCTCTGTCACAACCATCTGTCCCAAAAGCACTCATGTTCTCAGACTCCTGGAGGCAGACAGGACTTGAGTGTTAAGGAACTCTGAGAAATGTGGGAGGAGCAGGTATGTGCCAAGTGGGTGGTAGGTTTGGAGTGGGGTATTATGGGAGTGTTGATGAGGTTGGGGACAGACTACATTCAAGGAGCTCAGGAGTAGTGTCAGGGCAGGGACAGCAAAAGAAGACTCAGGCCATTTCAGCTTTGGTCCTCCTACACACACCTTCTTTAGCAGAGCACACAGAAGGACACACACACAGATGAGCCACATCTTTGAAGACATCCCTACCAGAAATCTTTCAGGCCCTCATGTGCCTCTGCTCTCAAAGAAGCAAAAGCTGCCCTCCATCCCCTAAAGGGTTCCCACAGGCCAGCTGGTACAGGGACTCCATGCTTGGCCTGTTCTCCATTTCAGAGGACTGCCCATGGGCAGTCCTTCAGCTCCCCGCGCCTTGCTTTTCTGGTGGGGTGGGGGTGGGGGGTTCCTGACTCCAGCATTAATTCTACTACTGTTTCTTATATGCTCAGATCTCCGAGGCCTTCTGCATGCCCTGGACACAGGCACATATTTATACTGACTTGCGATACACTAAGCCCGTGAGTAGCTCTTGTTGCATTTCACCTTTTACAGAGCCCCACTTGTAGTAGGTCCCCAAATGACTGCCTCGAGGATTAATAAGTGAGTGAATTAATTACAGACAAATAAGCAGATATTCAGAGTCACCAGGAGAGGCCTGCTGACTGTCCCCCCAGCCTGACTGATTGATGACCTGGATCTCAATGTCATCCCGGACAGGTCCCCGGATGTGAATCTCCTCTAAGCGGGGCAGCTGGTCCTCAGTGAGAGTCACTCTGTATTCCACGCGGTAGTCCTCCAGAAGGGAAGGGTACGTGATGTTAGGCGAGATGCTGGTGTTCCCTGCCACAATGTAGTGGCCCTGGATCCTCACCGCTTTGAGAACAGGGCCATCAGCACTATGGAGTAGTCACCATCCCTCTTCGCAGGCCGGGCTTAAGGATAACAGCAAGGCAAGGGGCAGGAAGCTCTCTGCCTACAGGGTCTAATGTGGCCTTAGCTCCTTCCAAGGCTTCAAACCTGCCCCTAAGGAACCCTAAGACCGTCTAGTGTCTCCGTTAGATGGTATCTTCATTAACCAAACCCCTCTTTCTTCATGTACAGATCTGCCACATATAACCCACCTAGGAGACTTTGCCACAATGGTGGCTCCATGCCTCTTTCTGGAATCTGGTGAGGATTGTGACTTCTGCCTTCCACTGGATGTGCTCATACAAGGATCCAGGGCCAAAAATCCCTTCCATGGGGTCTAAGGTCAGAGGCTAGCCTCTGAGACAAAGGAAAAGTCTAATGGGGCAGGATCTGCAAAAGGAGTCCAGTGAAAATTCTGACTCTTAAAAGGCCAGATCCCTGAGATGGTCATCCTCTGGGATTATGCCATGCCCTGGTGCTAGAAAGCGCCAGTTCCTGGGCCTGGGGTTGTCAAGCGGCTCCCACCCCTTCCACCCCCCATGTTCAGCTTCCATATTCCTTTCCAGGTGATTTTAACCTGCATCCTCACCCCCTAGGAATGGAGACATCTCAAAGACTAAGACATCGGTGGCTAAGTAGAGGGAAGGATCCTCCATCATCTCACCCAAGTGTGTGAAGAGAGGCCTGCGGTTGACAATGTGCGCGCTGGTCATGTTGGGAGTAACAATCAGGAACGTGACATATTCTAGGGATGAGCAGAGCAAGAGGGTTGCTTGGGTTTCCTGGTCCCCTATACTACTACCAAAGAAGACAAGCCTATCTGGACAGACACGAACAGTGTCATTGGGCTGGTTTTGGTGGCAATGAGTCCTCATCATGGGAAGAGGGTAAGACCAGACTAGGGGGCCATCTGCAAGGACATTGCCCAGGCTAGGAGCATAGACCAGACCCAAAGTTCTTAGCTGCAGGCAAAGCCAGAGAGGCAAGGCCCAAGTTCTTTGCTGATCTGGCAAGTCAGTACTGGCAAATGAGTTTTTACTTTATCTATACAGAGCAAAGCCAAGTTCGCATCCCTGTGGTCCACTGAATCCTCCTGAGGGACTGCTGAGTGGGAAGGAAGAGGTGACCTGACAATTATTCAGGGTCTGCTCCTTCTTTCCTTTCTCTTCTTCCCCCTCATCACAGCTACATGAGGGACTTAGTGGCCTGCTACAAGCCTGGTGCTGGAGTTTGAGATGTCAGTGAAGAGTGAACTGAAATACACAGGGAGGTATCCAGCCCTGAGCCAGCATGTGAGTGCTGTGGCCTGAGTAACCCAGGCTAATGCTTTGAGTGCTGGGTCCCTGCAGACTGCTGGGAAACCTATCCTCCGTGTCAGGGCCGGCCTACCTCTGGCTCTCCCAGCTGTGAAAGAGCCATTCTGTGGACTGCAGGTGCTGTTGTCTCCTCCACACACCTGGCATGCATCCCAAACCTGCTGGGAGTCCATCCTGCCGTCACAGCCAAAGGTCTGTGCAAAGAGGGACGTTGGAAAGCCTGTGTTATTGGGGTACTGGTTTCCCTGGTACCATGGCCCTGCTGGCTGTGAGACTCTGATACTCTCTGTCGCTTCACTGAAGCTCCTGATATCTGTATAACCCCTAGGGAGCTCCCATGATGACTTTCCTGCTTGGGCTGTAATATAGGCTGACTCCAAGCTCCACCCTATTCCCAACAACACTCCCCAGCAAACCCAGGGCAGCTCCACTGAGCTAGCCCCATCGGTCATCTCTCCTTTCCTCTCACCCAGAAGCCTTCTACTAGGACAGAGGAGCATCTGGGTTGTCCACACACCTACCCTGCAGCTGCCCAACAAACAGAGGCTTAGGGTCCCATCCCCCTGAGGACCACTCGGCACACAACGGGTCCCATCTAGGAAGCTGTCTCCACGACTGACAATGAAGTTTTCTCCAACAGCCCAGCACATGTGTCTGCACAGAGTATCCCCTGGAAGGGCAGAGAGGCAAGGAAGTCTGCTGTTCAAAGATGAACAAGGAGGTCAGTGAGCTAGGTAGGAAGCTCCTTTAGGACCTGCTATAGTAACTCTGCCAGACAAGGTCCAAGTGGGCTGTCCTGCCAGCCTCAGCTTTGCGTATGTGACCAGGGCCACCATTTTTCCTCCAAGGCCATATTATATTCTGGGCTCATAGTCATGGCTACTGGGTTAATATCCAAGAACCACACATGCATTTCCCCTGAAGCATCTCCCTAAGTCCCTCTAGCAAGCCCAGATGAAGGTGTTTCTAAAATAGATCCTCACTGCTGGTTATCTAGGGAGCCCAGAGCAAACCAGAGAGCAATACATGGCCTGTGGGATGCCAGAGCATGAGTCAAGCCTGCTAACCAGCATTGCAGTGATGTTGGTTAATGCTGATTTTGTACTTGACAGGATCTACAGTCACCACCTAGAAAACAAGCCTCTAAATATGTTCTACCACCTAGAAAACAAGCGTCTAAATATGCTGTAAGAAATTATCTAGATTATATTAGCTTCTGGTCCTACCTTCAAGAGACTATCTTGATTAGATTGAGGGAAGACCTCTCTCTCTGTGTGTGTGTCTCTGTTTCTGTCTCTCAGTCTCTATCTCTGTGTGTGTCTGTCTGTCTGTCTGTCTGTCGGACTGTGGGTCTCTGTTTTCGTCTCTATGTCTGTCTGTCTGTCTGTCTGTCTGTGTATCTGGCTGTCTCTATGTCTCTGTTTCCTGGCTTCAGATGCAATATGACTAGCTCCCTCTGTCTCCTGCTGCTACAGCTTCCCTGCCACAATGGCCTGTACCCTGGGAACCTGAGTCACACTAAACCTTCCTTCTTGAAGTTGATTTTGTTTGGCTGTTTTATCTTTTATCTCAGCAACAAGACAATAGCTAACACACTGGCTAATCTCAAGAGCTCTGCCTGGCAGAAGTCTCCAGGGCCTTGCTCTCCCAGGCCCCACAGCCCACCTTGGCTATACTGCACAGCAGCATCCCAGTGGTAGAAGGAGGCAGTGCCTTGGGAAAGTTGCAGTGGCTGTCCGTCTGTCTGGGCACACTGCTCAGACATGAACTCCAACTGAGTCTTCTCACAAGCCTGGCCGGAGGAGGCAGAAGACAGGTACAGGTGGGGTCCTGGCCAATGGGAGACAGCATGCATCCTACATGCAGAGTCCAGAGACGAGTAACTCAGCCCCAAGCTGTGGCTTATCTCTGCTCAGTAGTCTGTAGATGACCAGATCTGCCTTTCTTTGTGCATGGGGAAATTCCAGATAATCTGTAAAGGACACAGCAGCAACAGCAGGAAGAGAAAAGCAGGACACAATGTGGCACTTGGGGTCTCTGGTTCCGAGTCCTGAACCTGAGGAAACGTTGTTGAGCTGTATATTTGCTTTCTTGGTACATCTAGGGCAGGAAATGAGGAACTGTGGAGACACTGCACTGCCTCACTGCACTGCCCCACCGCACTGCCCCACTGCACTGCCCCCACTGCACTGCCCCACTGCACTGCCTCACTGCACTGCCTCACTGCACTGCCCCACTGCACTGCCCCACTGCACTGGGAAGGAAAGGCTTGGAGGTGACCACCACACAGGGAGACATGACAACCACAGTTCCCTTCTCTCAAGGTCTGAGAGGCCTTGGATATTTAGCAGAAAAGAGCAAAGGGTAGGACAGGGCATATCGCCACATGTTGAATGCTTTGGTGGCCAGCAGTCATCTGAATCAGAGAATAGATTGTAATAGAATGGAAAAATCATTCTACCACCTCGTGCCAACTAGGACAAACTCACTTGTGTAGGAGAGACCATGGAGACACTGGAATCCTCATGCACTGATGGTAAGAATACAAAATGGTAAAGTGGTTCCGTTTTAAAGAGAAACAGATTGTATAGAGCTAGGTGTGATGGTGCAGGCCTTTAATCCCAAGACTTGGGATGCAGAAGCAGGTGGCTCTCTGTGAGTTGAAGGCCAGCCTGACCTATAGTAAGTCCCAGCTACATAGTGGAACCCCATCTCAAAAAAGCAGGGAGGGGCATGGAGATAATAGATCAGCAGCTAGAAGCCTGAACTGCTCTTGTGGAAGACTCGGGTTCAGATGCCAGCCAGCACCCATGTCAAGTGACTTACCTGTAACTCCATGTGATCCTACACCCTTTTATGGCCTTCCAAGGTACATACACACACACATAAACACGTATGCACACAGAGAGACATACACACATATGTAAACACATTTGAAAAAGTTAAACATGGCTTTTTTTCTTTCTTTCTTTCTTTTTTTTTTTTTTTTTTTTTGGTTTTTCGAGACAGGGTTTCTCTGTGTAGCCCTGGCTGTCCTGGAACTCAGTCTGCAGACCAGGCTGGCCTCGAACTCAGAAATCCGCCTGCCTCTGCCTCCCAAGTGCTGGGATTAAAGGTGTGCACCACCCAGCTAAAAATGTGTAGCCCAGGCTGGCCTCGAACTCGTGATCCTCCTGCCTCTGCCTCCTTCAGCAAATCCTACTGGCGTGCACCACCACAACCGGCTAAACATGGCTTTTTTAAAGGAGGAAAAAAGTAAAAGTTAAGCATAGAATTTCTGCACAAGCAACAACTTTTACTTTTGCTGTGGTTTTCCAAAATTCATGATGAACTCAGTGCCCAACACAGCAGTACCAAGAGGTGTGGCCTGGAAAGGTGATAGGTCCCAGGGACTCCATCCACATAATTAGGACTAGATTTTTATGAAAAGTCTGGAGGCCTCTGCAGCAGGACTTCTGTCCTCTTTGTCCCCTCTACCATGTGAGAACCACGTAGGGTGGGGCAACAGGGACCATCGGAAAGCGGACACCAAGTTGCCCCAGGCCTTTCTTGGACTTCCAGAATCATGAGAAATTAATTTCTGTTGTTGACAAATTACTCTGCCTGTGGTGTTTTGTCACAGAAGATCAGGCCAACTAAAGCCAACTCATTTACAGCAGTTGGACTCGCTATAGCCAAAAAAACTAAATGACCCAAACAATGGAAATGGTGAAGAAAAGCAGAAGCACCATCCAGATCATGGACTGTTCTTTAGCCCCAAATGGAAGTGATGTTCTGATTCATTACACAACATAGACAACACTCAAAAATGTTATGCTATCTCAAAGAAGCTGACTATTGCAAGATAGTGTTTAAATGAGATGCTCAGGACAAGCCGATGCAGAAGACAGAAAGCAGGTTGGAGCTGCTGGGTGGGAAGGGAAGGCTGCTGATTGGTGTTGGGGTGTTCCTCTGGGGTGCAGAAAGTGTTTGGAACCGAACAGAGGCAGTGTTCACACAGCACTCCCTGTGTGTTTAGTGCCTCTGCACTGTGCACTTTGAAATGGTTGACTAAACAAGGTGCATTTCACATCAGCGTCTAAATGAAACGCTTCTCACTGTGCACTCCCGGAACCCCATGCTCACAGCCAGTTCTCATCACAGAGATGTCATCTCAAAGGTGAACACATACTCTGGGAAGAAAGGCAGTCACATGGTGTCTTTGCCAACCACCACGTCCCTCAAAAGGAAGGCATGAGCCCTTCTGGTGGCTAGAACTTATCTACCCTCTCAGTTAGGAGACCAGCCTACCTGCATGTTGCACATATTAGCCTGGAGGTCCTCACCCACACATGCACGTCCCCCAAATGCAGGCCTGGAAACGCCCACAGAACAAAAGGGATGAGAAGTGACCACTGCTGCTCCCAGAGAGTGAGATGCAACCACCCTCCTTGCAGGGAAACCTCTGTAGGTACCTGGGGTTGTTGCACCACCGCCTCCTAGTGATGACACCTCCTCCACAGGATCGGGAGCAGGGACTGTAGGGGCCCCAGCTAGACCAGTGTCCATGTACCGCAGCCACGGGAGCCAGCTCAGCTAGGGAGCGACAGCGAGCCTTGGAGCACCACTGCAAAGTAGAACAGCTCTGTCTCCCTTTCCCACAGGGACCCAGCACACATAGGATGCAGCCAGCATCCCAGGGACCCTAACACACTGAGGAACCCTCCAGAATGCAGTTTCCCGTCACACATAGATACTTCTGACACAGGGACCATACCCCTCATTAGAATCCTTAACATACACAGATCTCACTGACAGGGAGCATCCCAAAACAGAGACTACCAGTACATAAGGACCACATACAGGGTCTTCCAAGAGACGGAGAGATCTCCCAAAGCATACAGAGACTTCATACACAGGTATCCTCTACAGAGAGAGGGACATGGGGCACCATCACATACCTCATTCTGTTTAGGAGCAAATGCTAAAGGGAAGACATCAGGCTGCCAAGTATTCAGTGAAAAGGGGAAATTAACCCTAGGAGATGGTGCGAGCAATGACAGCAAGGGTGATCTGAGTGGCGATGCTTGGAGCTTGCTGTCACTCAACAGACTCTTCTCTGAGTATGATAGAGGGCTGGAGGAGGGAGTGGATGAGACGTGGTACCGGGCCCTGGACTGGGAGCTCTGTAAGACCCCACTCAGGAAAAGCACAAGGAGTGCAGGCAGAGGATCTGGGTGCTCTTTCCCCAGTCCCATACTCACCCCACCCCACCCTCTCTCCTCACCCATAGACTCCCCGTCCCCTCACTAGCTTCATCCCTCCCACTACTCCAACCTTCTCCACACCACATTCTGTCCCATCCAGGAGAGGAACAAAGAGGCGGCTGCAGCTGCTTTGGTCCAGGGGGTCTGTGTGGCAGGACAGAGCCTGGCATACATCCTAGGAGAGATGCACAGGTGGTCCACTAAGAGGCTGCCTGCTTAGTGTCCCTTCCAGATGAGTCAAGGCCCTGCTCAGATGAGTGGCCTGGGAGAAAAAACACAGCTGACAGACTCATCTACTAGGAGCAAGCATGGAACTTGCTGTGGGCTGGCCCTGCTTCTGGGGGCCATGAAAATGTCTTAATATTTAAAATCAGAAGAGAAAAATAAACTTTTAAATAAAAAAATACGTGTTTTAACATAGGTCAATAAACATAATAATTCAAAGATTTTCACGTTTTACAAAAATACTAAATGTAACTTTTTTTCTTTCTTTTTTTGTTTTTGTTTTTGTTTTTGGTTTGGTTTGGTTTGGTTTGGTTTTTTGAGACAGAGTTTCTCTGTGTAGCCCTGGCTGTTCTGGAACTCACTCTATAGACCAGATTGGCCTCAAACTCAGAAATCCGCCTGCCTCTGCCTCCCAAGGGCTGGGATTAAAGGCGTGCACCATCACTGCCCAGCTAAATGTAACTTTTTAAATATAAGGTCTCTAGCCCAGGCTGGCCTTGAACTCACCATGTAGCTAAGAATGCCCTTGACTTCTGCTTCTTCCCCACCTCCTTCCCCTACCTCCACCTCTAGAATTCTGGGATTATGTGTATGTACCACCATGCCCAGTTTATATGGGAGACAACCCGATTTGGAGCTTTGAATACACTCGTAGAGCAAACACTTTATCAACCAAACTGCACGCCCAGTCCCTAACATAATTCTTAATGCTTCTCTGGAAGAAGAAAGGGGCTCATCTGAGCAAAGAGGAAAGGAGGAAGTCTGCCTTGGGAAACTCTGGCCTCTCCATTTACAGCTGTGGTGAGCTGCATTCCTACTCTGTGTGGAACCTGGAGGCCTCTGCCTCTTAGAATCTCTTTATGCTGAGCCCACCCCCACAGGTTAGATGCCTTTGTGCCAGGAACAATATAATCTTTCAGGCAAAGTCAAACAAAAATGTGGCGACTTTAGTTTTTAAAAAAGTTTAATATGACCAGGCAGTGGTGGCGCACACCTTTAATCCAAGCACTTGGGAGGCAGAGGCGGGCAGATTTCTGAGTTCCAGGCCAGCCTGGTCTACAGAGTGAGTTCCAGGACAGGCAGGGCTACACAGAGAAACTCTGTCTCAAAAAACCAACGCCCCCCCC